>OU612047.1:85843747-86030583 GCA_914767935.1 Coremacera marginata | reverse complement strand
AGCTTTTTACCACTCACAGGCATGTTGTAGTTTTTAGTTGTTGTAAAAATAAAAATCTTAGTTTTCAAACAAAATATTTCATGACGTCATAGTTTAATAGCAGCAGGTTGCTGCAACTAAGACGGACAGTGAATAATAGAAGAACAACAACTAAAAACTACAACATGCCTGTGAGTGGTAAAAAGCTTTGATATATCTTCGACGAAAGAGCTTACACCGAATAAGTGTGAATCTGAAAATTCGAAGAACTTTAGCTGCTTTTCGTATCATTTGTGTGTACAATGTAATTCAGAGTAATTTTCTCTAACATTGACGAAAACAAATAGACATGAACGGCTAAGTTTATCATCGCTATCATATAAAGGCTACTGATGAGTTGGTGTAGCGGCCAACGAAACAGCTGTCTAGTCTGCTGTATGATTGCCAGTCTATATAAAGGGTATTGTTGTTGTTGTTGGTTGTTTTCTTCAGAAAGCAACATAGACCTTGAGCTCGAAAATATAACTCTTAATTAATAATTGAAAAATTATTAGAGTTATAATAATTACACAAAAGAAATAAATAAATAAATAAATAAATAAACAAATAAATAAATAAATAAATAAATTAATAAATAAATAAATAAATAAATAAATAAATAAATAAATATAACAACCATGTATCACGAAGGCCGGAATAACAACACAAACTATTTTAAACCAAGAAACTATATGCAGTTTTATTTAATTAATTAATAAACATATTTTAAGGAACGAAAGTAGTTTTTAATTTTAAGAGATCAAAAGATGCGACCGCCGTGCTCGTGCGTTACTCGTTGTGTTGTTTTTGTTCGTTCTCCTTATCCTGCAAGGCCTGCATATCACTACGTTAAGCTGCAGGGCTGGAATTGATGTCGCTTGACAACTCAGCCTTTCCTGCATTGGCATCGTCCCGATGTCAGGTTCAGCATCGCTATCACCATGGTCACTGTTGTCACTATTTTGACTGTAGTTTACGATGTCGATATCAAGTTCAGGAGGTGAATCCCACCAGAGCTTCATTTTGTCAGCTGAATACACAGAAGAGAACTTTAGCATCAATATAAGGTCCTCGATAATTACGCAAGAGTTTGCGTGATTCACCCGTCGCTGGAGGTTCAGTCAGTACAACAAACATGTCATCGACTTTGTATGTCGTACGCAGTACGATGATTTCGGTCGAAACGCTGCTTACATTTCTCACGCTGCATCTGCATTTTATCAAACACAATACGTCGTTTTTCGCGAATTTTTTTTCGTCGTCTTCATGGTATACGGCCGCAAGCATATGATTCTGTATAACATCAACAAGCTTAAAGTCAAATATTAGCTCGTTAGGACTAAGACCGGTTGTTGAATTTTGTTGCGAGTTTATAGTCCACTGCAGTTTCCTAAGTTGCAAATATCAATCCTTCGGGTTGTCGGTAGTAGTTTTAAGAACATTTAAAATTGATTGATTCGCTCGCTCAACTTGTCCATTTGAGCACGGTGTCCGTAAAGCTGTCTTAATATGAGCAATGTTGTTTTCCCCACAGTATGTTGTAAATTTTTTGGACGTAAATGCAGGCCCTCGGTCTGTCACTATTCTGTTAGGTAAACCAAAATAACTACTCATCTCGTTTCAATTCTGAATAACAGGAAGAGTTTTTTACTAAGCACTGCTTTTACAATTAAATATTTTGGAAAAGCGTCACTGATGGCAATTACGTGTGTGTTACCTCGCTTGCTTTTTATAAACGGGCCTAAATGGTCGATGTGTATTAGACGAAATGGTATTGTTTCTGTTGAGTCGATGTATAAAATACCTTCGGTTTTGCCGCTTTTTGCCTTATGATAACAACACTCTATGCAAGCGGATAAATAAAATATGCTAATATACGCTGGATTGTTTTTTCGAGACCAAAGTGCCCCATTTCGTCGTGACAGTAACAAACGATCCGCCAACGTACTGCTTTTGGAATGGCAAACAAGGATTTTCCGTCCAAACGTCAGTAGACGTTCCGTCCTATTATTTTTTAAAACATACTCTTTATGAAATTTTCGTTCATGTTCGGATTTGTGTATACCCTTTAGGACTTCAATTACGTTACGTATTTTACCGTCTTTTTACTGCAACGTCAAAAGCCAATCTTCACTTGCCATTCCTACCTGCATAACTCTTGCCAAGTCATCTGGTTCGGTGTCATCCACTGGTGCTCGGCTTAGGGCGTCAACGTAGCCCATACGACTTCCTGGTCTATGAATGCAATCGAAATCAAATTCAAGTAGACGCATCCACCATCTAGCTATGCGGGGTATTAACGGGTCCTTACTTTAACACTACTTATTGTAGCACAGTCAGTCAGAACCTTGAAATGTTTACCCAACAGGTACATTCTGAAAAGTTGTAAGGCTTCTACAACAGCAAGAACCTTCAACTCATAGCTGTGGTAATGTGATTCTGAGTCAGTACATCGTCGGCTGAAATACATAACTGCCTTCCAGGTATGTCCGTAGTCATCTGATTGAAGAAGAACCGCGGCCAGTCCAATTGCACTAACAACTGTATGGACTTCGTGAAGTGAATTGAAATTATAAAGTGCTAATACCGGTTCAAATTGTCTTCTGCAGCATTCGTAGTTAAGTAGGTAAGAGGTAGTGCAATTAACGAATAATTTGGTACGAATTTACGGAAAAATCCATTTAGACCGAGAAAACGTCTCACTTCCGTCGCAGTTTTTGGCTGTTTAAAATCTCGTATCGCCATTACCTTTCGCTGGCCTGGTTCAATACCATTACAACTGACTTTGTGTCCTAAGAAGTCAATGTCAGTCGCTAGAAATTGACATTTATCTAAGCGCAATGTTAAGCCACTTTCTTCCAGTACTGATAAGAAGGCAGTAAGACTGTTTTGGCATCATGCCTTGGAAAAAGGCTGGGGCATTGACGAGCCCGAACGGCATTCGCTGATACTCATAATGACCATCCGTGGTCACAAATTCAGTAAATTTTTTCGAGATCTCTTCCATTTCTATTTGATGGTACCCCATTTTAAAGTCAAGAGTAGTAAAAAATGACTAACCAGATAATTGAGCAAAGAGGTCGTCGATGACAAGCATTGGGAATGGTTGTTTAACAGTTATTTTGTTTAATTGACGATAGTCAATGCACATACGGAACTCGTTATTAGCTTTTTCAACCAAAACGATCGGCGATGCGTATGGTGAATTGGATGGGTGTATGATTTCACTTTTTATCAAATCGTCTATAATGGTTTTCACTACCGCGCGTCTTGAAAAGGGAACTCGATAGGGCTTTAAGTGTATTAGAATGTGAGTATTTAATTTTATTTCCATTTTCACTAAATTTGTTTTTCCGATTTTTGACGATTCCGACGCGAACCAATTTTCATATTTACACAAAATTTCGTTTAAATTTGAAAATTCACCATCAGTCAATTTATATTTTTCGCTTTGTGGTAATAACTAACAATCCTCACCGTCAATCAAAAATATATTACCTTTAGCACACAATATGTCACGACCAATTAGCGCGTTATTCAATATATGTTTATCATCGACAACAACAAGAATCTCCGTGTTACACTCAACTTCATCAATTAAAACGACCGCTTTTAGTGTAGATTTGCACTCATACAGTCCACCTCCAAAACCACGTAATTTTGTGTTACATTTTTCTTGTCGGCCTAAACCGCTCGCGAAATCTGATCGTATTAACGTTCGCGCACAACCAGAATCTATTAGCGCATGCGCTTGTACACCATTCACTTTCACAGTTTTTATAGTAAATCTATCATCATCTTTGACTGATTTGACAGGCTTACGACAATTGTAACACAAACGCTTATCACGATATTCGTTATAAACTGCAATTCACGCTTATCGTTATAAACTGGAATGTTTTTATTTGGTCCAATTTGCTTATTTTGATTTTGAGTATTTGTTTTAATTGCAATAGAGCTTTTAATTGGATTATATGCGCAATAATTTATAATTGAAGGCAAGAAGTCATTGCAAGACACGTATTGATTTATCGATAAACACTTTTTTAAATCACAGTCGTTTATACCGTTTATAACATATTTTGTTATGGATTGATCATCTAAACACCCGTGTCTGCCCACGACTAGAGCTCTATAATAAAACGAATCTGGTGTTTTATTTAATTCTCGGCGCATACTCATTAACTCCATATGAATCTCAGCAGCATTTATAACGGACGGAAATTCGGTTATAAATTCTTGCACAAACTGTGACCAACTTACAAAAACTTTCGGGCATGCGTCGATCCACAGCTTAGCAGCACCACGTAATTTTGTTTGCACCGCGAAAAGTAAAACTTTATCGTCCCAAGCATATACATTACGTAATTGTTCAATGCGCGAAACACTGGACACTACAAAATGCGTTTGGCACTTGCACTATCTGCCCATAACTATTTGGATATTGTCTTGGCACAAATATTTCATTTTGGCTTACAAATGCTGCGTTTGCATTAACATTTTGCCCTAAACCGTCAGACAAATATGAATACGCCCCTGTATTTTCTCTGAACGTTAGAGACATCGGTGTGTGAACATCGTTGAAATTAACGTTTCGTCTTATTGCGTCAGACGTTAGCGGAACAAAGTATCGCACACCATTTGGATTTTGTTCTCACGGAGACAGCTGCACTATACGGCACACCGCGCACGAGTACAGGGTTATTTGCACTTGACGTATGCATGATTGGCGACGATCGACTTAATGGCACGTGGACATCAACACCCGGTACGGTTACGTGTTGCTCGTGTGCAGTTGTAGAAGGAGCCGCGGACATAACAAAAGGAACGCTGGTCACGTAGACCATTTCTGCTGACACCAGCGTAAATGCTGGTGGCTATGATGAAAATTGAGCCTTTCCACCAACTGCGCTTTCTTTCCATTGCATGGAAGTCCTAGATCACGCAGTTTTTGTTTTAACTCGATTGTTTTAACTTTTAAGGCACGGAATTTATTTTCCTTTTTTTTTTTCAATGCAAACAACAATACATTCGCGATAAGGGTGAGTACCGATCTCACTTCTGAAAATTGTCACGAAGGCCGGAATAACAACTCGAAGTATTTTAAATCAAGAAACGATATGCAGTTTTATTTAGTTTATTAATTAACATTTTTTAAGTAACGAAAGTAGTTTTTAATTTTAAGAGATCAAAAGATGCGACCGCCGCGCTCGTGCGTTACTCGTTGTGTTGTTTTTTGTTCGTTCTCGTTTTTGACTGCAAGGGCTGCATCTCACTACGTTAAGCTACAAGACTGAAACTTATGTCGCTTGACACATGGAAATAAATAGCCATTACCTTATCTCTAATAACATTTTAAATTTTATAGAAATATTATAAAAAATCTTAAATAAATCATCAAAATATGTAAAAAAAGTTCCATTTTCATTACCACGTCCAAAAAAAACGTCAATAACAATAGAGTTCAGCTACTGCAGATTTTTTTTGCACTTCCTCAACATTAACCCATTTAAAGCCACGACCCAGTAATCATTGAAAAATATCAATGCCATGGATACCAGTGACCACAAACAAGTTAATGTGGGAAAAAGTTATCCACCAGTGAATGGGCTCAGGGACAACACAAGACGTAACAACAAATTATGGATATTTATAAATCTAATTACACAACTATTTTTAATCTACTTTTGAGTTGACCTTTTGACAAATTAACATCAAAAACGCTACAATTGTTAACAAAGGAACTCATGCGGTTTAAAGGAGGCTACTACTCCTTTGTATATAATGTGTTCTACTAAATGGTAAATAAATTCAGTTGTTAGCATTTCTACTGCTTCTATGGTTAGTGTTAAAATTTATGTGAGGAAGGAGTCCTGGAGAATCGAATACACCTGCTATGAGTTGGTGTAAATAGACAATATCTACAGATTTCCTTCGTTCTCTTAAAGACTGCATTTTTAACAGTTTCAAACGATCTTCATAAGGAGGAAGGTCTAATATGTCCTTTACACTTAAGCCCCTAAGAGCAAACCAAACAAAACGTTTTTGGACTCTTTCAATTTGATCAACATGCACATTGTAACTTGGGGACCAAACTTGACTTGCGCACTCCAAGTGAGGACGCACAATTGCATAATACAACGTAGTAGTTGTAATCAAGCCATTTAATTCTTTGGCCCAGCGTTTTATAAATCCAAGCATTGAAGATGCGTTTTTACAAGTATTATTAATATGAATGTTAAACGATAGCTTAGAATCCATGCATATACCTAGGTCTTTCACTTTATCTACACGACTTAAAGCAGTATCTTTTATCTTTTAATCAAAAATATAATTATTCCTTCTAAGCGAAAAGGTCATAGTTTGGCATTTATCTGGATTAAGAAACATTTTATTTTTAGAACACCAAACTTCGAAGGATTTCAAATCAGAATATCAAATTAGAATTTACCGTTCTATAAATTTTCATATCATCGGCATAGATAAGCAGATGAGAGTGTTCTATGATGTGAGTTACACCATTGATTGCTAAAATAAACAGAAGTGGTATAAGGTGGCTTCCCTGAGGAACACCTGATTTAACAATAAATTCAGAAGACAATACGCCTCGGAAATGTATTTGATAAGATCGCTCTTTCAAATACGATTTAATCCAGTTCACAAAATATTGTGGAAATCCTATTAACTTGAGCTTAAATAAAATTAGATTGTGTGGTAGCTTATCAAAAGCTGTACTAAAATCAGTGTAAGCGCAGTCGACCTGATTACCAGAGTCAATCGAATTTAGGCAGAATGTTGTAAAATCGAGAAGATTAGATACAGTGGATCTGCATTAACAAAACCATGCTGACGAGTTGTCATGACTTCCCCAAAGTGAACTTTCACCCGATCATACACGATCCGCTCACCAATTTTGGGAAACGATGAGATCTTAGCGATTGGCCTATTCACGGAAGCAAAAAACTAATATTAAAATTATCAACGCTCGTGCATAAATTGTATTTAAGTATTTATGTCGATAAATCAAATATTTTCCTTACAACACATTTTTTGTGTGTATTTAAAGTTTTTAATCAAAATTTGATTTGACTTCATCAAACTTGCTGTTATTTGTTATTAAGAAACAAATTTTTCAATGGAGTTGTAGCAGACTGGTTGACGTGTTTGCCTTGTAATCGAAATACTCGGGTTCAAACCTGGCTGGCGAAGATTGTTTTCTGTTTTATTTTAAAAATTTGCGTATACGTTATTCTGTTATTATAAGCCCAATTTCACATCTAAATTGTAGCGACCGTTGGGGTGCTTGCTTTGCAAGCGAAATGCCCGGGTGGAAACCTGTGGCTGTGTGGTTATTTTTTATTTTGTTTTAAAATTTTTAAATATTTACGTTTTTGATTTATGCAAATGCTTTAAGGATTACTACCTGGTTTTTTTATGAACTAAAAACGTTTTTGGATAAACTTAATATTTTACCCTCAGAGTAGTTATTAGCATCATTCCAGCAACATTTTTTATAAGATGGACTTATAAATGATTTTTTCCAGAAAATTGGAAAATAACTTTCGTTAATTGATGTATTAAATAATAAAGCAACAGGTTAACTTCAAACGGAACGTCATTATGTTTGAAGTATGTACGTCATTAGAATCTGAACGGAATGATTCTTTAAAAAGATTGGCAAATAGGCTACAACCTATGAAGGAATCATCAGTAAATCCATCAAGAGTTCTGAATGAAGAAGAGAGTCCATCGGATTTTTTCTTTTTGTTTATGAATCCTCAAAATTTCCTTGAATCAGACAATATTCTCAGATTAACATCATTTAAGTATTCGTATTCGTATCATTTAAGTATTATGTGGTTGAGCGATTTTCAAATTCCAGAAACAAACACGTGTAAGTCTCCAGGTTCCCCTATACGGCACAAGGAGCGAACCTTCACATGGCAACGTGCCTGTCGGCCTCAACCTGGCGAGACCAGCATTATCCATGTCGGAATCATTCCAATTCGACTCAGACCTTCTCATGGTGTTCCCTGGGCAACGGCAAACTGGCATCCGTTAGTCTGACGGCTAATTTGAGCGGCGGGTCGCTCCGTGGACCTTAAACAAGGAATGTGCGCAGGGTTTGGGTCCCGCCACATTACTGCTGCCCAATGAAAAGTAAACCAGCCTAGGATAATAACTCCAATTACGTTTTCGACCACCGCAAACGAAAAACGGACAATGATTTACGGATATGCACATGGAATGTCCGGACCATTTATAGGTAAGGTGCCATTATCCAACTGGCGGAAGCCCTCACATGCGCGAAACATGTTAGTCAGTAGCACCAGATCTAAGCACCTCAATATCCACAAGGCCAACTGGCTGTCCCCGGATCATAAAACGCGAAACCAAATTGATCATGTTGTAATCGACGGAAGGAATCCCTCTAGTGTTCTAGATGTGCGTACATTTCGGATGGTCAACATTGACTCCGACCACTATCTTGTTGCAGCCAAGATCCGCATACGATTATGCAATGCGAAGAACATACGTACAGGAATGCAACGAAAGCTAGATGTCGCTAGGCTACAATTACAACGGACTGCCGAAGCCTACTCCGCTCAACTCTCGGTTAAGCTCAACCAACCAACCTCTGGACCCGACGACAGTGGCGGACTTTGGGCGCATATATCCCACTCCATGCGCGCTGCCGCTGAAAAAGTCATTGGTTTCCAGCGCCCGCAACCTCGGAACCAATGGTATGATCAGAAGTTTCTCATTGCGACAAAAGTAAATAACGACGCTTATAGAAAAATGCTGCAGTCTGCTGCAACACGAACATTGCGAGAAAACTACCGCGAAAAAGGAAGGAAGAGAGGCGCCTTTTCAGACGCAAGAAAAGAGAGCAGGAAAAGCATGAGCGTGAGGAACTAGAGATATACCAGGGCAAGAAGGATGCACGAAAATTCTATCAGCAGGTTAAGCGTCTACCCCAAGGTTTCAAGCCCGGAGCATCCACTTGTAGAGATCAAAATGGAGATATGGTTACAGATATGCAGTGCGCTCTGAGATTGTGAAGACAACACATTTCGAATTTACATACAGGCGACGAACCCACCAATGCCGCCCATGGAGAGCACAGTTCAGTGCCACCAATTAACGATGACTGAGTGGAAGTGCCACCGCCTAGCCATGAAGAGGTTCGAGTTGCTATCCAACGACTCAAAAACAATAAAGCAGCTGGTGCTGACGGCCTGTCAGCTGAATTGTTTAAAACCGGCGGCGATGAATTGATAAGGAGCATGCATCAGCTCATCAGCATAATATGGCTAGCGGAAAGCATGCCCGACTATTGGAATCTCAGTGTAATTTGCCCTATACATACAAAAGGAGACCCAACAATCTGCGCCAACTATCGAGGTATCAGTCTTATTTCCATCGCATATAAGGTTCTCTCAAGCGTACTGTGTGAAAGATTAAAGCCGATTACAAAAACACTCGTTGGACTTTATAAGTGTGGCTTTTGACCTGAAAGTCCACCATAGACCAGATTTTCACGCTACGACAATTCCTGGAAAAAACCCACGAAAATCAAATTGACACACACCATCTCTTTGTCGATTTTAAAGCCGCGTTCGATAGCCCCAGAAGGGATTGTCTATACGCAACAATGTCTGAGTTCGGTTTACCTGCAAAATTGATTAATGCTTTGCAGAATGCCGTTGAACAACACATGCAGCTCCGTCAAGGTAGAAAATAACCTCTCCGAAACCTTCAATACCGAAAGAGGTTTCAGACAAGGCGATCCACTGTTTTGCGATCTCTTCAACATCATGGAGGGGATCGTACGAACGGCCGGTGTGCATCGTAATGACACCATTTTCTACAAAGGCCAGCTCCTTGCGTACGCTGATGATATGGATATTGTCGAAAGAACCAAGAGAGATGTTATCGCTGCTTTCACCGTAATCTAAAAGGAATCCGCCAATGAGAATTTGACGATAAATGAGAGTAAGAAGTATATGCTGTCTACAAACAAGGGAGCGCGGTGCTTAGACTCCCACGTTTCATCCGGCAGCTATATTTTGAAGCAGTCAAGGATTTCGAATACCTTGGCACGGCTATTAATAATAACAGCGAAGTCAGCCTGGAGAAAAAGCGAAGAATAATAACTGCTTATAGGTGCTACTATGTCCTCAGTACGCAACTAAATTCCAGAGCCCTCTCTCGGTCGACAGAACTCGATTGTTTCGCAAACGGACGCAGCTGCTCTGGGTGTATTCGAGAGAAAAGTTCTTCGTAAAATCTTAGGTCTTGTTCGAGTCAGCGATGACTATCGCATCCAAATGAACCACGAGCTGTATGAGCTCTACGAAGACATTGACGAAGTTCGGCGTATAACTGAGCAGCGACTACGCTGGCTGGGTCATGTCTATCGTATGGACGACGAAGCCCCAGCGAAAATGGTGCTCGAGGTGAGGATGGTTGGTCAACGACGACGAGGGTGACTATGCCTCCGATGGATGAACCAGGCCGAGAAAGTCGTAACCACACTTGGTGTATCCGATTGGAGAAGGCGCGCGCAAAGCAGAGTCGCCTGGCGAGAGCTGATGAGGTCGGCTGAAGTAAGTAAGTAAGTAAGTCTCTTGGTCATTTGAGTCTAGGGTAGAGACGTATTTCTTCCATGTCCTATTCCTGTTGTTGCGAAGGGTTTTTAAGCCCTTTGTGTATCGGGGGTACGAAGAATTTTTCGCAAATTTGAGGCTATATGGTACAAACTGAGAAAGCAAAGCAAAAAGTTCGGTATAAAAAAATTTTATGGGATTATCAAGGTTATTTCCATTTAAGAATTCTAAAATTGCATTAAGGTTACTTTGAATTAAACGATTCAACTTCAAAAAGTCAGCTTTTTTTAAATTTAATGCATAGAGATAAGAATTCCAAGACATAATCAAGATAGCCTTGACAACTACCTATTTTCTCACGAGAGTCGACCGCCGTATGTCAAAATCAACAAAAAGAGAAAGCGAAGAGAAAAGGTTTGTATTAAAATCAAACATAATAAGCATTGTTGCTGTTAAACCTTTGCCGTTACTGGCCTTGAGTATATTGATGGCGCCAGCTTCCTCTGAAAAAGCTCCAGTGGTCTGTATGAACGTTGTGTTGGTAGTACCACCTCGTTTTCCACTTCTAGCACTTGCACCGCAACCAGGTTCCCATTTGCAACGACTGCCGCGTTTATGTACTGGTGTGTCCTTAGAAGTTTCTTTATTGCTATAATCACAACAATTATTATTTTTATTCATGGTGGAATAATAATAAGGTGTTTGTGAGTTTGACACTTCTCTCCGAAAATGATAAATTCATGTTTCCCCGCTCTTGTCAAAAACATCTAATGGTGAATTGCAATGAAAATAAATTTTGTTATGTTCGTGTTTTCTGTGCAAGTAAAAAAGATTTTCAATTTTTCAAGCTAATATAAGCGATTATCAGTTGAGTCATTGAACATTCTTTCATGGCATTCGATATGTTCTTGAAGCAGACGATGTGAATGCAAGACAATTTGCATGCTGGCCAAAGCTTCATGTCGGTGGAACCTTCTATCGCACGTTTTTGATAAAATGGCAAAACCATGCAAAGGCGAATGCGCGGAGACAACTACAATAACTTTTTGCCAACATAACACGGCTCAATTAATTGCATTAAATATTTATTTACACTTAATTCTAACAATAAACTATAAAAACTATAACACATCATAACCTAGCAACTCAAGCAAATAATACAATTTGACAACTATCAACAACTCCGCTCCTTCGTTCACAATTTTTTGACAAGAAAACAGCAATTCTTGGTGTTGTCAAAAACTCACTAACACCTAATTATTATTTCAGAATGGGAAATTGTATCAAGTGTCTCAAGATAGCAGCAACAAAAATGATGCAATTACATTTTTCCACAAAACTTAACCCATTGATTGTGGCTGCAATGACAAGCTGTCAAATTAGGAGTGATTCTATATCGACGACAAAGCCGCTGCCGTAAGGGCGGCATTACACCAGTTTCTCTCCATAATGACGAAAACGCATTGATTGCGGCTGTAATGACAAGTTGTCAAATTCGGAATGACGACCTAAACACATTGCGGCTGCAACGACAAGCTGTCAAATTAGGAATGATTCTATATCGACGACAAAGCTTTGCTGGCTTGCTGATAACACAGGGTGACAAAATGAAGATTTTTTTCTGCGAAATAACTTGTTGAAGTCAATTTAGATACATGGAATAAAGACATTCTATTACTATAATTCACATTGTTTGAATTCCCTACGGGGAAGCAGAGTCAATTGCCTTTAAATGACTGGTCCTGTGACAGCCCCAATGGGTGCAAAACTGATGGACAAAATGATATCTAATAGATTATGGTGGTTCCTTACAAACAACAAACTTATTGATAATAACCAAATAGGTTTTAAGAGAAGAAAGTTTACGGTCGATGCTCTTTTATTTTTCGAGCACCTTATTACAAACTCATTATCTAAAAAATAAGCATATATCAGTTATATCATTAGACTTCACCAAAGCATTCGATAAAATTGGCTTGCACTCGGTCATCGACCAACTACAACAATGGCAAGTAGGTCCAAAAATAAAAAACTATGTTCTTAACTTTATGAGTAATCGAAAAATAATAGTCCGAGTTGGCAAGTATTATTCAAACAACAACGCTTTATTCAATTGAATACCACAGGGCTCACCTCTATCAGTCATTTTATTTCTTACAGCATACAACAAGCTATGTGACACTATTAGAATAAACAAAGAAATAAATGTTTGTGCTTATGCAGATAATTTTCACCTCATTATAGAACAGAAGAAAGATAAAAACGTAAATATAAATGTAGATTCTTTATTTGAAAATATTCAAGAATGGTGTCAGGAGCAGTTTTGTCTATTGAAAAATGCAAACATTTACATATTTGTCGTAAACATAATTGTTCCTGCATAATAAGTACTCATTACGTTCAAATTGAATCAGTTGATAAATTAAGAATTCTGGGGATAGTTTTGAACAAAAGATTCAACTGAAACTCTCACATTATTTTCTTGACATTATAAAATGTCTGCCAAGCTTAAAATTTAACTGCAATACTCACACATTAGTTTCCGCTGTCAAATCTCTTATAGTATCTAAAATCGATGATGGTCTTTTCTCTATGGATCCGCTCCCAAAACACAACTTAACAAACTGAACACGCTATTCAACTCTTCTTTACGATTGTCTTGTTGTAAAAAACATAGAAACAAAGAAACCATATAAAATTCTAAGAAAAAAATCTGTCGAAAATTTTTCACATCTCACTCCAAGCAAATCACAGAACGGGGCGTAAAAAACTTCGCTTCAAAAAAAAAATAAAATAACGAAAAAAAATGTCAATAGTTTCTTAAAAGCGTTATTTCTAACACTCATTAGTTCTTATCTCTAATTCTTAGATCCATGAAATGTACAAGTTCAGACTTAAGTTACGATATGTATTTTTTTTTATATATAAAAATACTTGTGGTATATCAAATTATAGATTATCTTTTAAATTAGCTGAAGTCCTTAGCAGCCTTGCTCTAAATTAACTTAATTTAAGATTTTAATTTTAAATTATGTTTTCATAAATAAATAAATAAATGTATCTAATAATGCATTGGTAACAGCAAATCTTTTTGAAAAATTTTTTATATATAATTTTGAAGTTTACACATCTTGCATTAATGATAATTTAGTCAATTCTTCTCATTGCATAGATTTTTCTGCATTTTGTATCTCCGAAAAAGATGACATTGATGCAAATAAAACATTAAAAATGAGCACTAAATGTGACTTTGATGGTTTGTCTGTTATTATAGAAAAAAACTGTTTGTTATCTCTAGCAAATCCGCTGAAACTTATTTTTAATAAATCTATTATATGGCACGTTTATTGATGACTGGAAAATTTCATTTGTATTTACATTTTATAAATCAAAGCTTACAATTGTGAGTAAAATCTTTGAGCACATAGTGAAAGAAAAAATATTTTTTGCTATAAAAAGTTATATATCACCAAATCAACATGGTTTTGTACGAGGACGCTCTGCAGTTACAAATTTAGCTTTATTTACTGAATACTGTATCGATGCATTTAAAGAAGGATATCGAGTGGATGTTGCCCATAAAGTTTTCCATAGTATTTTAATTAAAAAACTTACTAATTTTAGTTTCTCTTCACTTATTCTTAAATAGTTTGCCTCTTATATATCAAATAGAATATGTTATGTAAAAAATTATTAAAAAAAAAAAAAAAAAAAAAAAAAACCGACTACAAAATCTCTACAAAGTAAAAAATAATTTTAAAAATACTTTTTCTTTAAATTTCTTGGTTATATTTGATAATTTTTTTAAACATATTACGTAGGGTGCCTTTTATATTTCGGGATTTGGCAACCCTGGTGTTGCAATCTGTCAACTGAAAGCTCTATCGCAAAGTTTGACATTTGTTGGCTTATACGTACTCAGAACGTTTTGACATACGAGCGCTATTTGTGTTGTTTATAGTAACTTAAAAGATTCATCTCGGTCTAAAAATGGAATTAAATCGTGAACATTTTCGTGCGATTATTTTTTACAACTTTCGACGTGAATTAACACAGCAACAGTGCATGGATGAACTTAATTCAATTTTTGGCGATGAAGCTCCATCAAGGACCAGTGTTTATCGATGGTATGGTGAATTCAATCGTGGTCGTAGTTCACTCCAAGACGAATTTCGTGAAGGTCGTCCGAAATCAGCTGTTGTTCCGAAAACCATTGATGCTGTGCGCGAACTGATATTGCAAGATCGTCATGTTACCTATCGTGAGATTGAGGCAACCTTAGGCATAAGTGGGACCAGCATACATTCAATATTGCATAAACATTTGACTGTCAAAAAAATTTGTTCGCGTTGGATCCCACACAATTTGTCAATCGCTCAAAAAAAGGCTCGTGTCGATTGGTCGAAGGAAATGCTCAAAAAATACGATCGCGGTGCTTCGAAACACGTGTATGACATCGTGACAGGTGATGAATCGTGGATTTACGCGTATGAGCCCGAAAGTAAACAGCAGTCGACTGTATGGGTGTTTCAAGATGAGCCAAATCCAACAAAAGTTGTTCGCGCACGAAGCACTTCCAAGCAAATGGTCGCCTGTTTTTCGGAAAATATGGACATGTCGCAACCGTACCACTAGAACAACGCAGAACAGTCAACTCTGAGTGGTACAAAACCATTTGTTTGCCAGTTGTCTTCCAAGAAATCAGGAAAACCAATCGCCGAAGACGGATCACTCTTCACCACGACAATGCGAGCTCTCACACATCGGCTCAAACAACTGCATTTTTGAGCACCCAAAACATCGATTTGATGGGTCATCCGCCGTATAGTCCTGACTTGGCACCGAATGACTTCTTTTTATTCCCAACCGTGAAGAATAAACTGCGTGGACAACGATTTTCGACGCCCGAAGAAGCGGTTGAAGCATTCAGAATGCATGTTTTGGAGATACCTCAATCAGAGTGGCAAAAGTGCTTCGACAATTGGTTCAAACGCATGCAAAAGTGTATAGATCTTAATGGAGAATATTTTAAAAAACAATAAAGTGATTTTCGATGATTAATATTTGTTTTTGTTCTCTAATCCCGAAATATAAAAGGCACCCCTCGTATTATATGTGAAATCTTATTATCTTAATATTTTTCTTATTTGTTTTATTATCATAAATTTATTAATTTCTTGATGAATACAAATGCTTTTAATGTCGGCGCTTATATAATCAGACTGTTAATCAGAAGCGCCAACTTCAAAGCATTTGTATTCATCAAGAAATTAATATATTTATGATTATAAAACAAATAAGAAAAAAATTAAGATAATAAGATTTCATATATAATATGTTTAAATAAATTATCAAATATGACCTAGAAATTAACAGGAAAAGTATTTTTAAAATTATTTTTTACTTTGTAGTGATTTTGTAGTCGGTTGTTTTTTTTTTTTAAAAATTTTTATTTCTTCCTTTTAAGAGAATATGATAAATTTTCGAAAAAAGAGTATAAACAACATTAGAACAATTGTTCCGAAAAAATTTGTTCTATTAAATTCTGAAAGTTTGTTGGTTATTTCAAATACCTGCCTCTTAAATTTAAATTAGATGCAACATGTTTTGAAATTATTATACCCATTCTTGTAACGAGTTTTATTACCCTAGTGTCAATATTATTCGAGATATAGTGTTTTTCTAATATTTCCCCTTTGTTAAATAAGCGCCCACTTTCTTGAGCGTTATTTCCAATAATTGTGCCAACCCCTGTACTTTATTTCAGTACCCCAGCGTCGCGTTCTTTATTGACCATAATTTTTAATAATTGTGCCTACCCCTGTACTACAATAAATTTCAGTGCCCTAGTGTCAATATTATTCAAGATACACTATTTTTCTAATATTGCCACGCCCAGTAGTCGAAAGCCGCCTACTTTCTTCACCGTAATTTTTACTAATAATGCCTACCCCTATACCAAATTGCAGTACCATAGTATCAATATTATTCGAGATATACTCTTTTTCTAATATTGCCACGCCCATTTGTCAAATAATGCCCATTTTCTTGACGAAAATTTGTAACAATTGCGCCCACCACTACACAAAATTTCAGTACCCTAGTGTCCATATTATTCGAGATACAGTGTTTTTATAATATTGCCACGCCCATTTGTCGAATAACGCCCACTTTATTGGCCATAATTTGTAATAATAATGCCTACCCCTTTACTAAATTGCAGTACTCTAGTCTCAAAATTATTCAAGGTACACTGTTTTTCTAATATTGCCACGCCCACTTGTCGAATTACGCCCTAGTGTCAATATTATTTGAGATACAGTAATATTTAGCATTGCGAGATCTATTCTTGCCACGCCCAGTTCTCGAATACAGCCCACTTTTTTACGGGCACCTCCATACTTATGATATCTATCTGTTCCCCAAAAATTATGGCAATCAGGCATATGGTTTAGGAGTTATCGATGTACATACATTTAAAAAAAAAAAAAAAAAAAAAAATTAAAAAAAAACAGAGAAACCGACGAACTTGAGAACCTCCTCCTTCTTGAATTCGGTTAAAAATTGATGATACGTATTCTAATCCCTTCCTTGCAACTTCTGGTGTGCCACAAGGTCTGGTTCTGGTGTGCCACATACTAGGTCCTTTATTGTTTATAATTTTCGTTAATGATATATCGTGTTCGGTTAAATATGTTCAATGTCTAATTTTTGCTGATGACATACAAATTTTTCTTAAAGTTAAAAATTCCTCGGAAATTTCTAAACTTAAATCTTACCTAAATTCTGTACATGATTGGTGTGCAAGAAACGGTTTAGTTTTAAATATTGCTAAATGTGCAGTAGTTTCATATTATAAATCAGTTTGTCCTATTTTGACTACCTATCAACTAAATACTTTTGAACTTAATCGGGTTAATGTTTTTAAGGACCGCGGAGTTGTATTTTATTCAAAATTTACGTTTGTAAACCATTTGAATTATATTATCCCTAAAGCCTACCAAATGCTAGCTTTTATTCGTCGTAATAGTCTTAATTTTAATAATCCATGTGTGCTAAAGTCCGTGTGCGCACCGTTTATATGGAGTCCGTTTTATGCCTCACATATTTTGCGACTAGAGCGTGTACAAAAATCATTTTTAAGGTTTGCTTTGCGTTTCTTGATTTTTGAGGAACCGATTCCATCCTATAATGCCCGTTGTGGTCTTAGACTTTAGACTTATTAAGGCTAATACATTTTAATGTGCCGTGTAGATTATTTAGACATACGGATATGTTTTATTTAGGCACTTGCCGAACAAATTATGCACTCTATTCGCCTGTTAATAGAGCATTAAGTGAATTTAATAATCTTTCAAAAATATGTAATATTGATTTTGACTCCTCAAAAGAGTCTCTTAAATATTTATTACAAAATGTTATTTACAGTTTATGTATCATATGTACTTTAGGAATAATTGTTCACAGTCAGTAAGAATTGTTAATATTCATTGACTTAGTGAAATAAATAATAAATAATAATAAAATAAAAAACAATTACTTTGTGAAATATTCTTTTCTTGCATTTTGTTTAATCTGCAATGTTATGCCGGAAAAAAGTTGTAAAGAGGCAATAATAGACTCATTAATAGAAGAAGCTGCTGAAGAAATAATTTTTAATGAAGGTATGAAGTATTTATAAGAGATTAGGTATATTCCAACAAAATTCTTTTTTTTAATAAATGGAAAATGACGATGATGCAGTTGAGGAAGTTCTTGATGAATTAGATGAAAACCTATCTCTTATAATGAGTTGCCGTCTAGGAGTTTGCAACTTGATTACCAAATCAGATGTTTGGCGCAATAATATCCTAACTACTATGGACGAGGACAGATTCCGGCAAATGCTACAAGTTGGCTTTAATAAAAAACAGCGAGGAGTTTAATAAACTGCATTCTTGCAAGCATTTTTCAATTGAATTGCAATTAGCAATAGTACTTTTTCGGCTGGGTTCGTCAGGAGAGCGCAGCGTTCAGGAAAATTGCAACTACTTTCGGAGTAGGAGAAGTCGGACCATATCCAAAATAACAAGCAGAATTTTCAAAGTATTTTTAAGCCTACAATCCATATACATTTATTGGCCCAGTGATGATGAGCGATTGCAAATTCATCTGACACCTTTCACGAGTTACCATTTTGCACTGGATACATCGATGGCACGGAAATTAAATTGGCAGAGTCACCAATTGAAGACCATACATCATATTTTCCCAGAAATCACATTTACTCGATAAAAGCACAAGTGGTTTGCGATTATTAACGTGAAATCCGACATGTCGTAAATGGTCATCCTGGAAGCTGGCACGATGCCCGAATCTATCGAAACAGTTCGTTGTTCAAGAGAAAAGAGCAGTTTTTTTCTGCACAGTAATGGATGGCAGGAGATTCAGCATATCTTTTGTCTGAATCCTTAATTACTCCGAATCTGTTTTAATTTGCAGCATAGTAAGTACCGTGTAAGAATAGAGCATTGCTTTGGACTTCTCAAAGAACGATTTAGAAGTCTTAAGCAGCTAAAAATGCGTCTTGCGAACAAATAAAATCATAAATTATGCTTCAACTGGACCGGACCAGCTGAGAGCAGATGAAGATTCTACTGTTCCTGATGAAGCTACTAGTAGTGGTGGAGAAACAAAAAGACAAGCAATATATTCATTAAGGTTTTATTAAATACATTTCACATGTTAAAAAAAGAAACAAAAATTTCTTACTTCATATTGTTATCAATTTATTTATAAAAAACTAGCGGATTACTCGGCCCCACCCGGCTCTGGTGTAGCATACAAGGTGTGTATAATGAATAGAACATTTTATATCTAACAATACGCTACGATTATTTCATATAAATTAGAATTTTTCATGATTTCTTTAGAGATTTGGACTACAGCGCTCTCTAGTGTTTAAGATAGAACACAAAATAGAATAGCGGTTTCGGAATAAATTTTCTGTAACCCGTTCGCAGTGCCACCTACCAGGTCCAATTATAAATGTCAACCATTCAGGGACCCACTCAAACGCACACAAATTGCATCAAAATCGGTCCAACCGTTTAGGATGAGTTCAGTCACATACACACGTAGAGAAGAATTATATATTATATTTAATATTTACAATATTTAAAAGAGTAATTAAAGATAAAAAATTGTTTTAGTTTGAAATGCACATAAATTTGCGCAGAAATTCATTTATTAAAACGAAAACACTTGAAATAAAAAATCAATTCATCATCAATTCAATTATTAAAAGGTACTTGTAGCTTTGAACACAGTAAGCAAATACATTTAGTTAAAACATAAATAAATAAAAACTTCAATAAAATTGTTATGGTTTGTTATACTTCATTTCCATTTCATATTTTTTTAAACGCTCATCCCTTTCAATTTCAAGAGTAATTTAATTTTTCATCTTTTTCTATCTCTAGCCTCTTTAGCGTTAGCTCTTGTTTTTTCGAATCTATTTCAGCCTTTGTTTTCTCCTCTTCCAAATTGAGTTTTCTTTCATTCAACATAAGTTCGTTTTGATATTTTTCTTTTTCCCATTCAAATTTTTTTTTAAACATTGCCATACGCTCCATTTGAAAAGCAGCAAGATAGGCAGACGATGACTTTGAAGCAAATTTGTTCATGTTCTCGGCAAAATCCTTTGTTTTTTTGGAAATATCCGGTGTTGTGCTTTGTACAACGTTTGGGTCACCTAAAACCTGCTCTGGCGATGGCGTGTCATTTTCCGTATTAGTGCAAATTATCTCTGTAGGCGAAGCGTACTCAATATTCACATATGCACCACAAGTGAGGTCGATCGTCGATTCCTGCATTACTTCGTTTTGGATTGTGTTAAGTGAATCGCCCATTGTTGTGTTTTCGGCGCTGTCAATTACGACATAAACGCTCTCTCCACCAGTTTTTTCGCCGAAAATTTCGCTAAGCTGCGTATACTGAGGGCACATTCGCAAAACTTTTCCTGAAATAATAACTTATATTGTACACTCGCTCATGCTTAAGACAAAAATACGTAACCTTCAACACTAGAAGTTCCTGCATCCTACTCAAGGAGCTCAGCAGCCGTCGATGTCCGCCAATCGTTTGCCTTTTTAAAGGAAGCTTTCAAGTGTCGCACTTGTCATCTCAGCAAGTCCCATGAAGCATCAATTCCAGTCTTTTCGATTAACTTTTTGTAAAATATTTGTGCTGTGGGCGTCTACGTAAAATTAAATGTACAGGTTAGATAACGAAAATTTAGCTGCGGAAAATCTTTTGCTGTGGCAGCCAAAGATGTCAGAAACAACATGTTTCGATGGATTCATGACCTGGACAGCTTGCTTGGTGACAATCATTAGAAGCAAAGAAAGCAGCTGTAAAAAAAGCGGCGACTACTGGTAAAGTTGCTTACATTTACATTTTGCTTACCTCTATTTCCGGAGCTTCTTGTAGATAATTTAAAATTATTTTGATTTCTTCTTCCGCCCACTTCTTCTTGGGTTTCTCCCGTTTAATTTTATTTTTTATTTTGAGGCAATCCATCAATTTTAATTTCTCTCACAATATTTATTTGTTTACAAATTTAATGCACTTTCCGGTCATCAGCTGATTGTTTGTTTGAGGTTGCAATCCAGTGTTGCACATGCGTAGCATTTGTAAGCTACAGGTTTTTAGTGTTGCATTGTTGCAACAGTTGATCTCGTCTTCTTGTGGTGATCGGTTGGTTTTTTTAGTTGTGTTGCTGTGATAAGTGAATTTTATAACTGTGTATTGTTGAATCTTGTAAACGTTAAGTATCAACAAATCTTTTAATAAACGTTTTCTATTGTTTTTAATCAATTTAATTTAAATAGTGTTTATTAATAATCGTCTTTATTTATATATAATTAGTTGCAATAGTTTTTGTTGTTTATATTAAAATTCAGTGCTTGTTCGTCTGCCTAATTATTTTTCAATTTCTCTTTGTGCGGTGTTTGTTTATTTGTAGTGCAGTCAGCGTATCTAGTGTTGTTGTTTTTTAACGGTGTTGTGTACGCTGCACTTTTGTGCTAACCCCATAAGCACATTTTATATACAAAAACACTTGCTCACAGAATAATTTAAATTTTTTTTTGCAATAGATTATTTATCCGTTGACAATATTGCTGCTTGTTCTCTAAACGAGCAATGCAAAAGCCAAAATATTCTGTACCCTATGTTCAGCTGTTCTGGCCCATGTGAGCGAATGTTCCATGCTTCTTGTGCTGGTATTTCTAAATCGTGCCTTGACGATTTAATGTCAGTCCGATCTGGTCTTCGCTGGTATTGTGCTTCGTGCAGGGCCCTTTCCCCGGATGAACTCTATTCTAAAATAAAGCTTTTTGGGGAAAGTCTTAACTTGTTAAATAATAATTTCGGAGAAATTGTTACATTTTTCAGCGAAGTTAGTGCCGCACCCACTACCAGCGTTTCTGATGAAATTACTGATCAGGATAACATTTCGGTTCCTTCGTCCATGACTGCATCTTCCGGAATTTTGTCAGTTTCATCAGAAAAAGACCTAAAAAGCTCTAAAAGATAGAGGAAAAACAAAAACAAAAATAAGCGTCGGAAGGCGTCCTCCAGACCTTCCAAGGCAGAGCAGCCCCCAGCAATGCCATCAGAAAATACTAATACTGTGATTTCTCATACACCATCTTCTATTCCTCCATTGACTAGTAGCCCAAATACGATTTCAACTACGCCTAACAGTCATTTGACTTTAAGAGCAGTTTCGAGGACCAGAAATGTTTTCATTTCACGTCTTCAGCCCGACACATCAATAGAAAATATATTGACGTTTGTCAGGCAATACAAGTTAGTGAACTCAAATGCATTCTGTTCATGCAAAAAAATTGGTAATAAGCCTTCCCATGCTTCTTTTATTCTAACAGTTGCAGCCGAAGATTTTACAACTGTTCTTAAATCTAATTTGTGGGCCGATAATATTCTTGTTACTGAGTTCAAGCCAAAAAATAAGTCTAAAAGGGTGACTCTAGCCGCCCGCCAGACTCAAAAAAACTAAATAGGCTGTCCCTTTACTATCAAAATGTAAAGGGACTACGTTCTAAGACGCAGAGCTTATTTCTATCAACTCAAAATTGCTCTGAGGATATTATCGCGTTAACAGAAACGTGGCTAAACGGAAGCATTACTGATTTGGAATTGTTTGACAATAGTTTTCAAGTTTTTAGAAAAGACAGATACACTGACAATATTTCTTCTGTCAGTGGTGGTGTCTTTTTGGCTGTGAGGAACTGCTTTGTCAGTTTTATTGTTGACATTCCCTGCTCTTCTAATATTGAACTAATTTGCGTTAAAGTTATACATTGTAACTCTAATGTATATGTTATTAATGCATATGTTCCTCCTAAGAGTAGTGTAGAGGTCTATGCAAGCCTTGCGGAGTGCATAGATTACATAATCGATTTACTTGACGTTAATGACGACATTTTATTATTGGGCGATTTTAATCTACCTGATTTAAAATGGCATTCTTCTGACGATGATACGTACTATTGTGCATCTAATTCGAAGACCCGCCAAGAACATATATTTGTTGATAATATATGTTCAGACTTACAACAAGTGAGTTGTATTTATAATAGTCTTGAAAGACTTCTTGACCTGGTCTTAACTACAGACAGTAACAATGTTGTTGTTAAGAGGGCCTTTCATGCTCTAACTACTGTTGATGAATATCATCCACCATTGAGTATTTGGTACAAATCCGACAGAGCAAATATAGTAAATTCTAATTCAGCAGATAAGCTTTATGAATTCAATTTTAAAAATGCTGACTTTTTGAAGTTGAATCAGTTGCTTCATGGTAAACTTAATGCAATTTTAGAATATATAAATGTAAATTCCCTTGATGACTCCATACATTTTTTTTATATGGAACTCTTTGCTGTGTTTTCTCAATCAGTACCTTATTGTCTCAAATTTGCGAGGAATTCTGCGTACCCGTGGTACACAAAGGATTTAAAGACTCTTCGCAACAACAGGAATAGGGCATGGAAGAAATACGTCTGTAGCTTAGGCTCAAACGACCTAGAAACTTACAAACGTTTGTTTCTGGAATTTGAAAATCGCTCAGCTACATTATATCACGAATATTTAGATAATGTTAAGCTGAGAATATTGACAGATCCAAAGAAATTTTGGGGATTCGTAAACACAAAGAAGAAATCTGATGGATTTCCTTCTTCATTTAGAACTCCTGAGGGATTTACTGACAATCCCGTCAAAATTTGTGGCCTATTCGCCAATCTTTTTAAAGAATCATTCTGTTCAGATTCTTTTACTCCTGATGGAGAGTACTTTGAATATATGAATTCCGAACCCAGAGTATCTTTGGAACATATATCCTTCACTCCAGAGGATATTTTAATGTATATTAGATCGTTCGATGAGGAGTTTGGTGCTGGACCTGACGGTGTTCCTGCCGCAGTGTTAACACAATGCGGTTCCGTTTTGAGTCAACCACTTTCTTTATTATTCAATAAATCTATTAACGAAAGTTATTTTCCACTTTTTTGGAAAAAATCATTTATAAGTCCTATTTTTAAAAAGGGTTGCAGGAACGATGTTAGTAACTATAGGCCTATCGCTAAGCTCTCATCGATTCCAAAACTTTTTGAGCGGATGGTGTATGATCGGGTGAAAATTCACTGTGGGGAAGTCATAACAACTCGTCAGCATGGTTTTGTGAATGGCAGATCCACTGTGTCTAATCTTCTCGATTTTACAACATTCTGCTTAAATTCTATTGATTCTGGTAACCAGGTCGATTGTGTTTACACTGACTTTAGTAAGGCATTTGATAAGCTACCACACAATCTAATCTTATTTAAACTTGAGTTAATGGGATTTTCACAATATTTTGTGGACTGGATTAAATCGTATTTGGTGGAGCGATCTTATCAAATACGTTTCCGAGGCGCATTGTCTTCTGAATTTATTGCTGGATCAGGTGTTCCTCAGGGTAGTCACGTTGGTCCTCTTCTGTTTATTTTAGCTATCAATGATGTAACTCACGTCATTGAACACTCTCATCTGCTTATTTATGCCGATGATATGAAAATATACAGAACGATTAATTCTAGAGATAATTCAGATCTACTCCAGTCTGATCTAAAATCCTTTGAAGTTTGGTGTTCTAAAAATAATATGTTTTTAAATTCAGATAAATGCCAAACTATGACCTTTTCGCGAAAAGGAATAATTTTATATTTGATTATAAGATTAAAGATACTGCCTTGAGTCGTGTAGACACCGTCAAAGACCTAGGTATATGCATGGATTCTAAGCTATCGTTTAACATTCATATTGATAATATTTGTAAAAAAGCATCTTCAATGCTTGGTTTTGTAAAACGCTGGGCCAAAGAATTTAATAGCATGATTACAACTACAACGTTGTATTATGCAATCGTGCGTCCTCACTTAGAGTATGCAAGTCGAGTGTGGTCCCCAAGTTACAATGTGCATGTTGATCGAATAGAAAGAATCCAAAAACGTTTTGTTCAGTTTGCTCTAAGGGGCTTAAGTGGAACTGACATATTAGACCTTCCTCCTTATGCGGATCGTTTAAAACTATTAAAAATGCAGTCTTTAGGTGATCGAAGGAAATCGGCAGATATCGTATATTTACACCAGCTCATAACTGGTGTATTCGATTCTCCAGAACTTCTTTCTCACATAAATTTTAACACTAACAGTAGCAGCAGTAGAAACGCTAACAACTTAATTTATTTGCCATTTAGTAGAACAAATTATATGGCTACTGCTCCTTTAAGTCGCATGAGTTCCTTTGTTAACAATTGTAGCGTTTTTGATGTTAATTTGTCAAAAGGTCAACTCAAAAGTAGATTAAAATTAGTTGTGTAATTAGATCTATGTGTACGCATGGTTAGTTGTTACGTCTTGTGTTGTCCCTGAGCCCAACCCATTTATTGGTGGGCAAATTTTTCCCACATTAACTTGTTTGTGGTCACGGGTATCCATAACATTGATATTTTCAATGATTACTGGGTAGTGGCTTTAGATTGGGTTAATGCTGAGGAAGTGCAATATAGCTGTAGTAGCTGAACTCTATTGTTATTGCATGTAATCAATATATTTATTTGAACGTAGCAAGTGCAAATCTGTGAATTTTGTTAGTGTAGTGCACATATATGCAATAATATTTTGCAATGCACTCATGCAAGACCATTTGCACTAAGTCTAATTTCACAAATCAGATGACTCACGTGGAACTGGTGGAGCTTTGTATCAGTTTTCAAAAACTTTTTGGGAAATGACAAAGCTGAAAACTATGCCGAAATTGTAAAGAAAGTTCCAAAAACTATTAGCTGATATAAGTGTGAAAGTGCATTATTGGCACAGTTATTTGGATTAATTTCCTGTCAACCTTGGCGATTATAATGAAGAGCAAGGGGATCAATTCCCCCAGGATATCAAGATTATGAAGAAAAGATATCAAGGCCGATGGGATAGCCATATGATGGCAGACTGGTACCATATGATGGCAGACTGGAAAGTCCCATACAAAACGATTTTCTTAAATTCTGTTTTTTATAATTATAGCATTTTATTATTCTTTGTGTTATTGGTATTCACTTAAAAATTTTAACCAAATGAGATAACTCACTAAATTGTGAATTAAACCAAAAATTGTCAATCGATTTTATAGAAATATGGCTTGTCTTACTTGTAAGATTTCTGTATTTAAAACTATAGATAAAAAAATAGAAATTTTAGCTTTCTCATTTGTTATATTGTAAATTTTAGAACTACAACAAAGTTTAAAGAACTTTCTAAATATTTCCAAACTATTGAGCTAATTAAAAAAACTGTGTAAACGTAATTTGAAGTTAAGTTAATTGCGGATTTTCGAATATTTAATTTAATTCAATCGAACAAATTGTTCTTAAGCTATGCTAAAATATGTGGTAAAAGCTCCTTAATTTTTAAAAAAACGGGATATTTCGAGAAACAGAGAAATTCATACAATGTGAATTATAGGATTAAAACTTCATTATCCCATGTATCTAAATTGACTTCAAAAAGTTACGCCGAAGAAAAAAATCTTCATTTTGTCACCCTGTGTTATTATACGCTGTGTTATTAATCTCTGAATCCTATATTTTCGTTTCTGATCTCTTTTTGCCCATTTTCGTATTCAATTATATAGTCCGAATTAAGCAAATAGCTGCTTTCACTTTGACAAAGTCATAGATTTCCTTGAATTTTGGATTGTGGTTGTGAATAAGGATCATGTCGATCAATTTGGTAGTAAGCTTTATCAGCATAAAAACCTAAAGTTGGAATGCATTCTCATTTAAATTGCCCCTAAAAAGATATAGGAGTTCTACATGTAAAGAGCTCAGAGAAAGATAAGTCCTTGATAAAAGTTCGCAATTCTACAATTATATGATTCGAGAACTTCCAACATTCTCTTTCGACCAGCAACAAATAAATGCCGTAAGTAATTTACAATTGCATCGCCCCAGTCGCTGACAGCATCTGTTCGTTCTGAGTTGGTACAATTGTACATGTAAATATTTTTAAATAAACAGGCATTAATTCGAGCCCTGGAAGATGGCGCAAAGTGAAGGAAGGCCGTTGTGCTAAAGTCGTGGACTATAAAACGAGCTGGCACTGGATAATATGTATTTTGAGGCAAAAGAGCACCACTCATCGGAACTCAACAACAACGTGAAACACTAGCATGGCGTATGTCATGCTGCCGCTATTGCTGTTGCAAAGTGATGTGAACACTTCGAAGCCTCTGCTTATTATAATTTTGAGATTCAAAACAAGCGATAAGAACGTGTCACGTTCTGCAATTTACACATTTAACAGTGGGGCAGCCATTGTTTTTTCAACACGTTCGTGAGCGCTAAAAGATGATTTATAAATCGTTGTGCTGCTCTCTACACTGTCCGCCCCGCTGGGCACAGTTGTGCTGCACTATTGCACTCAATACCTTTCTGATTCAATGGGCACCTTGGCGTCTATCTGTGCTCGTTTGTGTGTGCATCCAACTTCTTAGTGTTGGCATTCGAAGATCCTCTGCACAAGTGTTGTTTTGTGTTCTGATTGTCGCTTTCTTTTATGGCATGGAAAGGCTGGAAGCACACCAATGGGATCATCACTTGAATTATCTGAGTGCATTTTATATAAATCTTTTTGTTTTATTTTTGTTCAGCTAACATAAAGCAACTTTAGCTTGGTGCCTCCAGTGGCACGATTGTCGTTGATTCTTTAGCTGATGCAGTCGATGGTCCACTTCAGTACTTTTTCTTGCGAGCACTCATCATCGTCGTCATTGTCCACCGTTTGTTTATTCGGAATTATTGCTGGGTGTTTGTATCTTTTCAAAAATGAACAAAAAGTTTTGAATAATTTGTGGTCAGGACCATTTTTTTGGGCCAACACCTATAGGGCAGAACAAGGCGCATAACTTCAAGTGAAGCTGGACAGAATGGACAGAGTTGCGAAGTAGCGACACGAAACAGAATAAAAATCCATTGGTTGCGGGTTGACGGCAGCTCGTGGTAACTAGCCGTCACTTTAAAGCTACAATCTGCTGTTGCTAACTTTGAACACACAGGGCATCAAGATGCGTGGAATTTAATCGCGTTGAGTCTAGATAAAAGTGTTAAAACCGTCGCTAGGATATGCGCTCGCAGCCAATGCGATGATTATTCGTCCTCATGAATTATGCTTCGATCGCTTGAACAGGAATTCTTTTATCTTCTGTAAAAAGAAGAATCTTTACGTTTATTTTATGGTTTTGTTTTATCTCTTGTATTATGTTTTTTTTTTTTTTTGTTGTGATAAAAATATACAATTTGCACTTAAGTAATAGTGCCACAAAAATTTAAAAATATAGGAAGCTGAAGAGAAGCGGAAACAGGTTTATTAAAATGCGCACATTTAATGGGATACGCACATCTATCACAACTTGTAGATACTACTATTTAGACTTGCGTTAACTTTGGTACGAATCTAGAATAATTTACAGACACCGGGAACGAGCAACCAAGTTTGGAGAAATGTGCGTAAATGGAATCAACTTGTCGCCCAGAACTTTTCTTCACACACAGTTCAATAGATAAATCATTAACATATTTATATACACTCTAAAAAAGAAATACATATCTATATATATAAAACTCTAATGGTGTCCGTATGTTACTCCATCACATCTGAACCGTTCCAACGGTGTTGTTCAAATTTGAGGGTCGTTTGGTCAGTCTTGGAACGGGTCTTAGTACTTATTTGTACAAAATCGGATGAGCGAATATTGAGACATTGCAAAACTATTGGATCCCTTTTTGCCCATACGATTTCTCATATAAAATCGCAAAAAATCAGTTTATCGTGGAAGTAAGAGGCATTAAGAGAGGCATTCGACAAGGGGGTGTGGCTCCGTCCATATAAGCCAAATTTTTGACATCGAATAACTTTAGATGTAAAAATCACAGAACATTGAAACTCAGGATGGAGTTGCCACTTGGTGATGTCTTTCTAATAGAAAACTTGGAAGGGCATTGAACAAGGGGTTATGGCTCCGCCCATATAAGCCAAATTTTTGATATCAAATAACTTTGGAAGCAAAAATCACAGAACATTGAAACTCAGACTGCACACTTGGCCAGTTTTCAAATTGTGCGGCATAAATTAGAATAATGACACTATAAAACTGAAATTTAGCACATCAGATAGACCCTACATGTGTAACAAATAGGCCAAATTTTAGACCGATCCGACTACGCTAAGCCGTACCGCCCATATAAGGTGAAGGGGGTATGTGCGAATAAATAATAATATTTTTTTTTGTTTTTACCCAACCATTATGTTTATGTTATCATGTTTATTTATATATAAAAGTTTAAGATTAATAGAAGATTATAAAAATATTTGTTTTTAAAGTAATGCGGTGATATAAGCTTATATTTAGGAACCTATTTTTTGACGTTGAAGCTGATTTCTCAACTCGAACGGTAACCGTGTATTAGAACTTTGTGCACAGTTGCTGACAAAGGATACCATGGGTACTTAGACATATATAATGTGACTGTGGTCTGGGAATATTTCTGAAAGTTTTGGGGATTGATTTCCAGCTCGCATGAAATTGCAATTAAGATGTTGTGAAAAGACTCCAGTACTGTTAAATTGAGCCCTAAAATTTTCGCAAATAATTTTACATTGTCAAATGCTCTCCTTGCAGTGTTTCCATCGTTACTATTTCCGTTACCATTTTGTTTTGGCTTATCCACGTGTAAACCCATTTCCTTCCACAGCCTTTCTTGTATTTTTTTCTTTCTATCCATAATTAACACTTTTTCTTCTGAATCTCTTATTCGCCATTTTTGCTAAACAATTCTATAAGAAATTTTTAGCACGAATTCAAAGAAACGTATCCACGCATGGAGAGGGCTTATACCATATTGCAAGCTACCAGGTTTTGGTTTGAATTTCGTCATATGAAGATCATAAGTTACAGAGATTTTTCTATTATCCAATACAGTGCATAGGTACGGCTTCAGCTTTTGTATTTGGTTGTCCAGATCATTTTTTTCTGTAAGAATGTGTTCCTTGGTTCCTTTCACAAACTCTAATTTGAGCGGCATACAAAATCTTACGGATTGTGGAGTTGGATTAAGCCATAAAACCGTTCCAAAATCACCTACTAGTTTTAGTGGTATGACGGTAGTTGCAAACAAGGACTGATCAAAAGATTGTGAATCGTTCTTGTACTTTGACCAGTAGATCCGTCAAATCCATAACTTGCAATTAGTTTCACATTTGAAAATTTTTGGAAACTGTTTGAATATTTCTTCCTGCAAAAGGATAATGCGAATAACAGTATGATCCAACAAGAACTTAAGAGGGACTTGTGCAACGGTTCTGTAATAGTAATTCCCTGTGGCCTACAATTGGATTTTGCTTCCCTTCCTTTGTTATAACTTGGATATTGAGTTTTGTTTAGCTCCCGAATATTGTTGTATTGCTGTTTCGTGAAAGAGTTTTCGAGAAAAAACGTTACAGCCTCATTTGGAGTTAGACGTTTCGGTTCTGAACAAGCCCGAGTTTTTTTTTAAAGGTGGTTCTTTTGACGGTAGAAAAGTTTTTCGTAACATTAGTGATGTTTCCGTCTTATTACATTTTTTTGCTGACTTTGCTGCAGCGTGCACAAGAAGAGAAGCATTGTGGTCTTGTTCGTCTGCCAAAGCAGCGGCTAATTTCCTCTTTAGTCGGGTTACTGCATGAGTGTATCCTACTCGAGGACGTCCTGCTCGAGGACGTCCTGCTCGAGTCATAGTCGACGTACTACTCAGTGTCAAAATCATTTTTACGATAGCCAGTCTGAATGCTTGGCCATGAACGTTTTCAAAATTCGGCTGCATTTTGGCAAGTTTTTTTTAATAAACAGGTCAAAACTTTTTACTTTTTTCTCAATATCGAAATTTCACCTCGAAATTTCAGACGCTTCTTTATTTTTGTCTATCCAAACATTCAACAGCGTTCCATGACAAAATTCAAACGTATCTGGATATCGGCGTAAGCCGCAAAAAGGAGCAAATGAAATTAGTAACATAACCTTAAACACCCTTTGGGCCTTAATTTAACATAATTACATTTTAGCACAATTTGGCAGAACGTTAGTTCTGGACTCACAATTCACGGGCACGAGATTGGTTATCTTCTATTTTAAGGCATAAGAAAACAATACACAAAAATAACATTTAACACAGACAAATGGAAAGAAAATTTGATTTATAGACTCTACTTACCTTGATTATTAATTTCCATTCTTAACAATTTAATTTTATTTGATCATAAAAAATTTACACAGCTTCGAATTCAACAAAAAGATTTGCCTCTTTTACACAAACGCAATAGCTGATAAAATACATGACTTTAAAGCAACGCCAAAATTCCAGGGTTGCCATAACATCCAATTTTTTTATGATTATCTTACCTCCCAAATATATTCTTCAAAACAAATTTATTTAAGTGCAGTTTTGTTCCAACAATAATTTTGAATTTATGCCGCACAATTTCAATTCTGGCCCAGAGTGGACTGGTGTTACCTTTTGGTGATGTGTTTCTTATACAAAACTTGATCGGGCATTGGAGGTGTGTCTCCGCCCATATAAACTAAATTTTTGATATCGAATAACTTTATATGTAAACTTCACAGAACATTGAAACCCAAGATGGAATTGCCACTTGGTGATGTCTTTCTAATAGAAAACTCGGACGGGAATTGAACAAAGGTGTGTGGCTCCGCTATGTAAGCCAATTTTTTGATATCGAATTGCTTTGGAAGTAAGACTCACAGAACATTGAAACTCAGAATGGAATTACTATTTAGTGATGTCTTGCTACCGGAAAACTGGGACGGGCATTGGACAATGAGCGTGGTGTCAAACAAAAGGTCAAATAAAAGTGTTAAATATATTTATTAATGCGCTCCAATACCGTCCACCCGATTGCTATACAATTTTGTCAATTTATTGCTTGCACTATCGTGAAGGTCTTAGGTTGTAAATAGAAGATTTGTAAATAGAGATTTTCGGGTACGGTGCGTATTATGGAATAATTTATTTTCTTCTATCTCGAACTCCAGAGAGCGCTGTAGAAAAAAATCTCAAAAAAAAAAATTGCGAAAAACTCCTAAGCCGCTCATTCAAGTTTTGTGAAAATTTGTAAATTGCGGTTCTCGGGTACGGTGAGTATTTTGGACTTATCTATTTTCCTCTATCTCGAACTCCAGAGATAGCTGTTATACGAATCTCTAAAAAAATTGTGAACAACTCCTTAACCGCTCATTCGATTTGTATGCAAATTTGCATTTAAGAACTTTTTCGAGAACGGAATATATTTGTACGCTATCCAATTTACTATATCTCATACACCAGTGGGCGCTGTAGTACCAATATAAATATGGTATGGGTTTTGTGGTGCAGTGAGTGTTTTAGATTAATTTATTTTCGTCTATTAATGAATAAATTTCCCGCAATAAATTTAAAGGAAACATCATCAAATGGTTTTAAATACCCCTTACATGATGCTACATACGTTGAATAAAAAAAAAAATCCAAAGGTTTGCTGTGGTCGCGCAGAATCCTCCGTTTTACATTTTCGTACGCGTGGTTCTCACACTCCAAAGCGGTTATTCAAAGCGGTTTCACCTACGGCCACCAAATTTTGGACATATTATATTTTGGTTAATATTTACGCAGAGACAACAAAACTAGCTGCACGGAGCATTATCTACATGCAATCTTACACGACACGTGTAGAAATAGTATTTTTTTTACCAAATTTCTGCATTCGACATTTAGAAATATTTGTAAACGTATTTGTAGAAAAACCACACAATCGTGTTGAAACTAAGAAATCGCATGCAGTGTTTAGGTTTTTAGGTTTTCTGCACGAAATTTTAGAAAATCATAAGCCACATGCCCGTAGAGAAAAATTGCATGAAATGTGCAACTTTCCCCTGGTGTTAAAAATAGTATAATGTTCACATATCGCAACTTAAAATCTTAAAGCTACACGAAATGTTTATGAAGCTTTATGTTGTATACAATTTAAGCTGGTTGACTGTGCATATGTTTGTATGCCTGCCAAGTTCTACTGTTCACATTGTTTCAATTCAAAACTTTAATTCACATATGGTTTCCCACCAATTCTTCGATCCAAGACTAACAATGGTTGTATAAGGCGCAGACGGTTCATGGATCTGTATATAATTATTAATGATAATGGTGCAGGATAATAAATTTTCATACATTTTTTAAATATTTTTGGTTCGGTATAGATCTACAACGTTAGTGTAGAAAAGCTAAATGTAGATTAAGAAACCCTAATTTTACATCCGCATATAAAATACCAATATTTTCCTTCATATTCAACAGATTTCAAAATAACTCGGTGCGGAGATATATATATACATTGAAATTGAAAAATAAATTTTGGTCACGCCTACCTCCCACATAATTTTTATATCCCAACGCGTACTGCGTAAGGGGTATATTAACTTTGTCATTCCGTTTGTAACGGAATATATATTTTTGATCAGCATCACCACCTGAGTCGATATCCATGTGTTCGTTTGTCTATCTGTCTGTCTGTCTGTCCGTCTGTGATCACCAATACATCCGTCATTTTAAAGTTATCGCGATGAAATTCAAAATATGAGCTTCTTTCTAAAAATTGGAGATAAAGTTCGAGAATAATCCATATCGGATGAAAGCCACGCCTACCTACCATCAAAATAGGAAAACTTTCGTAAATACATAAAACTGAATGTCATCGTCTGTCGTGTGTCTGTCGTGGCTAAAGACTTCGGATATACTTCAATACGGCCACTGGCGGTATTTTAGATTCGATACCAGAGACAACAAGTAACTTGAAAATTAAGTAACCTGAAAAAAATCAAATTTCGACTTGACTTGCAGAAACGTGATAAGTTTATAACCTACATGTCACGGCTGGCTCTGAAAAACGAATCATAAGTCTGACTTGATTCTATTTTGTTTCTTCCCTGCATGAGTTGGTAGAAAAAAAGTTTTCTATTTTTCAAGTCTATGCAACTGCGCTGCAGTCGAAAGCGACTGGAGACCGTTTGTTTGTTTGTTCGTTTCGCATATAATGCGGAGTTTGTGGGGCGTTTTTTTTTTGTGTTGGAGAAGTTATTGTGTTATTTTTTTTTTTTTTGCTTTTATTGAAATTGCAGTTTTATGTATATAGATTAGACCGTTTAATTTTTCTAACTTTATCGAAAAGTTCCCGGGACACGCTAATTTCTGATTCAACTCTTTAAAACATGAATTTTGGTATATAGCACTTCAAGATTAACAATCTGTTAATAGTCTCGCGAAGCGCTTAAAGGTTTTTGGCTTAAAATTTATATTTCGAAAAAACAAGAAATTTCTTCTTTAGTATTTGGCGTATAACTAAGATTCTAATCAAACGAGTTTTACCAATTTACCTTTGTGAAAAGCTGATAAAATTTGCCATCTTCAATTATAAGATACATTTCATTTTGCATAAAATATTTTTTGTTACATTTCTCCAAAGTGAAAATCTTAAGAAAATTATAACGAAAATTTGATAACTTCAACTCGCATTACACCGTGTTAAAAGAGCATGAGGAAGTATTTTTTGATTGTGTGAATTTTGTTGACGAATTTTAAGTCAACAATTTTGATGCATTAATTATAGATTTTTCGTACGGCTTTTTTTTTCAAAAAGCAACGCAACTCCACAGTGAATTTTTCCGGAAAATATTCAATTTTATTTTTATGAAACGTGCACAGCCCGTTAAATAAAACCACAACGGTTAATTGACGCGCTGAAAGCAAAAGACCAACTTCTGAATTCTTTTTTTTAACACAAAGATCGAAAATCTTTGGTACGAAAGCGAAACAAAAAAAATTGTGAGCAAAATCAAAACAAAGCACACTGAAAGCAAAAGTGTGTTTTGTTTATATTCTTTCGTTAAGTGTGTGTTGGTTTAATCGACAGTACATTCAGGGCCGTAGATAAAAAAAATTTTGCTTCCAGACCTAACAAATTTTTTCCAAATTAGTATAATAATAATAAAAATTAAAACTTTTAGGGGGGTTTTGAGTTAAATATTTTTCTAAAGTTATTTTAAGGGGTGAATTTGGGTAATTTTAAAAATATAAAAAAAAGTTTTTTTTATAAATAATTTCGACGATACGTTTTGCATCAAATTGACAAATTATTGATAAATATGCTTTCCCAAACGTTGACAAAATTTCTTTTATGATTTAACGATGAGTTTAATAGACCTCAATTTTGTTGAATGATCACAAAAATAATTACAAAAAAAAATTTAGTTCAAAACACCCTCCCCCCTTAAAGTTTCCATTTTTATTATTATTTTAGTCTTTTCTAATTTTGAAAAAAATTTTTTAGTCTTGCGACCAATATTTCGCTAGCTACGGCCCTGAGTACATTTATGTGTCTGTGTCTCACAGAATCTAAAGTTGTAACGTTTTTCTGCGGAAATTTTTTCAAAAAGAGAGACACGATATTCGAAAGATTCAATTAATTTAAAGCAAGTAGGAAAAGCTTAAGCATATTACGACTTTTTAGGGTTCTCTGGATTCCATGGTTGGAAGTTTAGGGGTTAGATGATTTCGGAACTGATGGCAGAATTGAAATTTCAAGATGGCGGAACGTTTTGCCGCCTACATTTTTTTTCTTGTAATTTTGAAACTCTGACAACGGATTCGATTTTGAATCTTATATCACAGTTTTTAGGGTGGCCACCTAGATTTTAACCACAGTATTGCCATCTAATAAAATGTATTATTTAGAGTTTTACACATGACTGACTTCGAATTTGATGTCAGAATTTTAAAATTCAAAATGGTTGCCACTTTAAATTTTTTTATTTTCACGAATTCGGTGCTGAAGCAAACACAATGTAATAAAGGGTCGCTGAATCCGAATCCGTTGCCAGAATTTCAAAATTGCTTAATTTTTTTTATAACAGTGTTGCCACCTACTAAAATGTATTTTTTAAGAGTTTTAAACATCGTTTAACAGTGTTAAGGGGTCGCTGACTTCGAATCTGATGTCAGAATTTTAAAATTCAAAATGGTTAATAGCGTTGCCACCTAGACTTTTTTTTATTGTCATGAATTCGGTGCTTAGGTGGCAATACTGTTATAAAAAAATTAAGCAATTTTGAAATTCTGGCAACGGATTCAGAGACCCATTTTTACATTGTGTTTGCTCCAGCACCGAATTCGTGAAAATAAAAAAATTTAAAGTGGCAACCATTTTGAATTATAAAATTCTGACATCAAATTCGAAGTCAGTCATGTGTAAAACTCTAAATAATACATTTTATTAGATGGCAATGCTGTGGTTAAAATTTAGGTGGCCACGCTATCCTCCATCTTAAATTTTAAGACTGTGACATTCGATTCAAAATCAAACCCATTGTTAGAATTCCAAGAAAAAATATGTACGTGAAAAAACTCTCCGCCATCTTGAAATTTAAATTTTGACATCAGATCCGAAATTAGCTAACTCCTTAAACTTCCAACCACGGAATCCAGAGAACCCTATAAAGTCCTAATACGCTTAAGCTTTTCCTGCTTGCTTTAAATTAAATTAATTGGATCTTTCGAATATCAAGTATCGCTTTTCGAAAAACTTTCTGCAGAAAAACGACTCAACTTTCGATTCTGTGTGACACAGCCACATAAATGTACTGTTCATTAAACCAAACACACACTTAACGAACGAATATAAACAAAATAAAAAAGGATGCAGTTAAAAATAAACTACTCAAGAATGAGTGCAACAAGGAGACACAACAACACTCACCGCAAGAACGAGATAAGTGCGAGTGTAATTCTTGCCGTTTCTCTTTATTTGTTTCGTTTTTGCTCGGAGTATACGTTGTGTCGATTTTGCTGAGTCAATTTATATACATTGTTTATTGGCGACGAAAAAATGTGTTGCTTTTTTTCTGAAAGTCGGTGTAAGTCTTTTTTACTATAGGTCCGTCAATTATTCTTCAATATTTATATTATCGCCTTCAAAATAATTACAATTGGAGGCGATACACTTATGCCAACGTTGTTTCCATTCTTGAAAGCATTTATAGTATTCCAATTTCAGAATGGCCTTCAACTCCCTCGGCGAATTCTCTTTGATGACTTCAACCATCCCAAAATGTTTTTCACGAAGGGACAGTTTAAGTTTGGGGAATAGGAAAAAATTACACGGATCCATATCTGGCGAATATGGTGAGTGTTGAACTATATTGACATTGTCTTTGGTCAAATAGTCGCGTACAATACTTGATGTGTGAGCTGGTACATTATGCTGGTGCAAGCGCTTTAAAATACTTAAATAATATTTAGCGTTGACCGATTGACCTTGCGGAAGGAATTCTGAGTGCACGACACCTTGAGAATTGAAGAAATCAGTCAACCTTAATTTTTGTGTGACTTTGTAGAAGTTTTTTGAGTTTCGGCCCATCTGGATAGCGCCACTCTGCAGATTAACTATTTCGACGTCATACTCGTACACCCAAGTCTCGTCACCAGTAATGATGTCCTCATTGTCCGTATCGGCTATTAAAAGCATCCCCTTAGCGACAGTTTTGCGAAACTCTTTTCTAAGGGAATTCAGCAATTTTGGCACAAGCCGCGCTGCAACCCATCGCACGCCTAAAATATCATAGGGCAGTTCACGATCTTATTTACACCAGATTGCAAAATTATCCAATTGCAAACATTTGCAATCAATTGTGAACAGCTCTTTTTAGAATCCTCTGCAACGCTTGTTGCAAAATTAATAAACAGCTGATTTGTAAGGAAAAAAACAAATAACTTGTGGAGTATTCATTTATTGTATTTTGCTTAAACCGCAGTATTATGCCGAAAATAAGTGGAAATGAAACAATAATAGACTCTCTAATAAGAGAAGCTGTCGAAAAAATATTTTTTATATAACATGCAATAACAATAGAGTTCAGCTACTACAGCTATATCGCACTTCCTCAGCATTAACCCATCTAAAGCCACTACCCAGTAATCATTGAAAATATCAATGTTATGGATACCCGTGACCACAAACAAGTTAATGTGGGAAAAATTTGCCCACCAATAAATGGGTTGGGCTCAGGGACAACACAAGACGTAACAACTAACCATGCGTACACATAGATCTAATTACACAACTAATTTTAATCTACTTTTGAGTTGACCTTTTGACAAATTAACATCAAAAACGCTACAATTGTTAACAAAGGAACTCATGCGACTTAAAGGAGCAGTAGCCATATAATTTGTTCTACTAAATGGGAAATAAATTAAGTTGTTAGCGTTTCTACTGCTGCTACGGTTAGTGTTAAAATTTATGTGAGAAAGAAGTTCTGGAGAATCGAATACACCAGTTATGAGCTGGTGTAAATATACGATATCTGCCGATTTCCTTCGATCACCTAAAGACTGCATTTTTAATAGTTTTAAACGATCCGCATAAGGAGGAAGGTCTAATATGTCAGTTCCACTTAAGCCCCTTAGAGCAAACTGAACAAAACGTTTTTGGATTCTTTCTATTCGATCAACATGCACATTGTAACTTGGGGACCACACTCGACTTGCATACTCTAAGTGAGGACGCACGATTGCATAATACAACGTTGTAGTTGTAATCATGCTATTAAATTCTTTGGCCCAGCGTTTTACAAAACCAAGCATTGAAGATGCTTTTTTACAAATATTATCAATATGAATGTTAAACGATAGCTTAGAATCCATGCATATACCTAGGTCTTTGACGGTGTCTACACGACTCAAGGCAGTATCTTTAATCTTATAATCAAATATAAAATTATTCCTTTTCGCGAAAAGGTCATAGTTTGGCATTTATCTGAATTTAAAAACATATTATTTTTAGAACACCAAACTTCAAAGGATTTTAGATCAGACTGGAGTAGATCTGAATTATCTCTAGAATTAATCGTTCTGTATATTTTCATATCATCGGCATAAATAAGCAGATGAGAGTGTTCAATGACGTGAGTTACATCATTGATAGCTAAAATAAACAGAAGAGGACCAACGTGACTACCCTGAGGAACACCTGATCCAGCAATAAATTCAGAAGACAATGCGCCTCGGAAACGTATTTGATAAGATCGCTCCACCAAATACGATTTAATCCAGTCCACAATATTTTGTGAAAATCCCATTAACTCAAGTTTAAATAAGATTAGATTGTGTGGTAGCTTATCAAATGCCTTACTAAAGTCAGTGTAAACACAATCGACCTGGTTACCAGAATCAATAGAATTTAAGCAGAATGTTGTAAAATCGAGAAGATTAGACACAGTGGATCTGCCATTCACAAAACCATGCTGACGAGTTGTTATGACTTCCCCACAGTGAATTTTCACCCGATCATACACCATCCGCTCAAAAAGTTTTGGAATCGATGAGAGCTTAGCGATAGGCCTATAGTTACTAACATCGTTCCTGCAACCCTTTTTAAAAATAGGACTTATAAATGATTTTTTCCAAAAAAGTGGAAAATAACTTTCGTTAATAGATTTATTGAATAATAAAGAAAGTGGTTGACTCAAAACGGAACCGCATTGTGTTAACACTGCGGCAGGAACACCGTCAGGTCCAGCACCAAACTCCTCATCGAACGATCTAATATACATTAAAATATCCTCTGGAGTGAAGGATATATGTTCCAAAGATACTCTGGGTTCGGAATTCATATATTCAAAGTACTCTCCATCAGGAGTAAAAGAATCTGAACAGAATGATTCTTTAAAAAGATTGGCGAATAGGCCACAAATTTTGACGGGATTGTCAGTAAATCCCTCAGGAGTTCTAAATGAAGAAGGAAATCCATCAGATTTCTTCTTTGTGTTTACGAATCCCCAAAATTTCTTTGGATCTGTCAATATTCTCAGCTTAACATTATCTAAATATTCGTGATATAATGTAGCTGAGCGATTTTCAAATTCCAGAAACAAACGTTTGTAAGTTTCTAGGTCGTTTGAGCCTAAGCTACAGACGTATTTCTTCCATGCCCTATTCCTGTTGTTGCGAAGAGTCTTTAAATCCTTTGTGTACCACGGGTACGCAGAATTCCTCGCAAATTTGAGACAATAAGGTACTGATTGAGAAAACACAGCAAAGAGTTCCATATAAAAAAAATGTATGGAGTCATCAAGGGAATTTACATTTATATATTCTAAAATTGCATTAAGTTTACCATGAAGCAACTGATTCAACTTCAAAAAGTCAGCATTTTTAAAATTGAATTCATAAAGCTTATCTGCTGAATTAGAATTTACTATATTTGCTCTGTCGGATTTGTACCAAATACTCAATGGTGGATGATATTCATCAACAGTAGTTAGAGCATGAAAGGCCCTCTTAACAACAACATTGTTACTGTCTGTAGTTAAGACCAGGTCAAGAAGTCTTTCAAGACTATTATAAATACAACTCACTTGTTGTAAGTCTGAACATATATTATCAACAAATATATGTTCTTGGCGGGTCTTCGAATTAGATGCACAATAGTACGTATCATCGTCAGAAGAATGCCATTTTAAATCAGGTAGATTAAAATCGCCCAATAATAAAATGTCGTCATTAACGTCAAGTAAATCGATTATGTAATCTATGCACTCCGCAAGGCTTGCATAGACCTCTACACTACTCTTAGGAGGAACATATGCATTAATAACATATACATTAGAGTTACAATGTATAACTTTAACGCAAATTAGTTCAATATTAGAAGAGCAGGGAATGTCAACAATAAAACTGACAAAGCAGTTCCTCACAGCCAAAAAGACACCACCACTGACAGAAGAAATATTGTCAGTGTATCTGTCTTTTCTAAAAACTTGAAAACTATTGTCAAACAATTCCAAATCAGTAATGCTTCCGTTTAGCCACGTTTCTGTTAACGCGATAATATCCTCAGAGCAATTTTGAGTTGATAGAAATAAGCTCTGCGTCTTAGAACGTAGTCCCTTTACATTTTGATAGTAAAGGGACAGCCTATTTAGTTTTTTTGAGTCTGGCGGGCGGCTAGAGTCACCCTTTTAGACTTATTTTTTGGCTTGAACTCAGTAACAAGAATATTATCGGCCCACAAATTAGATTTAAGAACAGTTGTAAAATCTTCGGCTGCAACTGTTAGAATAAAAGAAGCATGGGAAGGCTTATTACCAATTTTTTTGCATGAACAGAATGCATTTGAGTTCACTAACTTGTATTGCCTGACAAACGTCAATATATTTTCTATTGATGTGTCGGGCTGAAGACGTGAAATGAAAACATTTCTGGTCCTCGAAACTGCTCTTAAAGTCAAATGACTGTTAGGCGTAGTTGAAATCGTATTTGGGCTACTAGTCAATGGAGGAATAGAAGATGGTGTATGAGAAATCACAGTATTAGTATTTTCTGATGGCATTGCTGGGGGCTGCTCTGCCTTGGAAGGTCTGGAGGACGCCTTCCGACGCTTATTTTTGTTTTTGTTTTTCCTCTATCTTTTAGAGCTTTTAAGGTATTTTCTGATGAAACTGACAAAATTCCAGAAGAAGCATTCATGGACGAAGGAACCGAAATGTTATCCTGAACAGTAATTTCATTAGAAACGCTGGTAGTGGGTGCGGCACTAGCTTCGATAAAAAATGTAACAATTTCTCTGAAGTTATTATTTAATAAGTTATAAATTTCCCCAAAAAGCTTTATTTTAGAATAGAGTTCATCCGGGGAAAGGGCCCTGCACGAAGCACAATACCAGCGAAGACCAGATCGGACTGAAATTAAATCGTCAAGGCACGATTTATAAATACCAGCACAAGAAGCGTGGAACATTCGCTCACATGGGCCAGAACAGCTGAACATAGGGTACAGAATATTCTGGCTTTTGCATTGCTCGTTCAGAGAACAAGCAGCAATATTATCAATGGAAAAATAATCCATTGGAAAAAATTTAAATTACTTTGTGAGCGCTTTTAAATGTAAAATGTGCTTTCAGGGTTGGCACAGTAAAATGCAGCGTACACAAAGTGTTAAAGCACAATAACAACACTAGAGACTCTCACTGCACAACAGATAAACAAACACCGCACAAAGAGGAATAGAAAAAATTAGGCATACAAACACTAGATTGTGTGAAGTCCAACAAAAACTGTTCTATATTAATAACATAAATTATGTAATCACTAAAAGAACACTAAACAAAATTAATTTTTTTTCTTTTAAAAACACATAAATACAATTCTTAATAGTTTTTAATACAAACGATTTAACAAAATTTTAAATTTTCCACTATAATAATTACTATTACAACACACACTAAAAAAAAAAAACAACACCGATACCGACAAGAAGACGAGATCAACTTCGATCAATTTTTGATCGAAGATATGTAGTATTTTTTGAGATGTAGATTTGTTTGAGCTTGCAATCTATTCCGTGTAGCACATGCGTAGCATTCGTATGCTACAGGTTTTCAGTGTTGCATTGTTGCAAGAACGTTGCAAGTGCAAATCTGTGTATTTTGTGAGTGAAGTGCAAATATATGCAATAATATTTTGCAAATGCACTCATGCAAGACCATTGTCACTTAATCCTGAACTCCGCTCATGTAAAATAGTGTCCGCCGATCCAGTCGATATAAAAAGCTTGCCAGCTATATCTCTCACGGCCACACGACGATCTTCGAGCACAATTTCTTTTCCTTTTTTTGATATGTTTTTCATTTCTTAATGTTGGTGGATGAGAAGAGTGAGGCTAGTTGCCAACTGATGTATGACCCTTTTAAAACAATTTTTACCACTTAAATGCCTGCGTACGTGATAGAGTAGACTCTCCATAGGTTTTCTGCAACTTTAAATTTTCCAATTTTGAATAGTAGGTTCAAATTCAAAGTAGCTGATTTTTGATAAAAACAACATTTCAAAAATCTTTGAGTTATACATCAAAATTGTTAGTTGGTATTTCCTCAAATTCAAAATTCATACAATTAGAGAATTCTTCCTCATGCTCTTTCAACACAGGGTAATAAGAATTGAAGTAATAAGAGTTCAAGAGTATTTAAAATTTAATGAAACGCTATAACTCTGTAAATAATGATGCAGGGATAATGCGATGGAAAAACGTGGAGGAGGGATGTTAAGAATAAAAAAAAAAAAAACGAAGTGGCCATCTCAGCCCTTGAAATGACTTTGACCGAGCTTCTTATGATTAATTGTATTGTGTGTGTTGTGAAATGTTTGCACACAAATGATCGAGAACTGGACGTACACGTTTTACGCCGACTCCGAACGGCTTATGTTCTCAAGAAGCTTTTTATGGCAGTTTTTACTCCCTGAGGTTTGCCATTGTCTGCAGAGAGGTGACGGCCGAACAGAAAAATTAATTCAATTGAACAAATTTTCTGTGTCAGAAGGAGGATTCGAACCTGTGTTCTACAACTACAAACACATTACTTACTTACTTAGGTGGCCGTGACAACCCGTGTCCGGATTTCGACCGACCTCATCAGCTCTCGCCAGGCGCCTCTGCTTTGCGCGCGCCTTCTCCAATCGGATACACCAAGTGCGGTTAGGGCTTCCTCAGCCTGGTCCATCCATCGGAGGCATGGTCTCCCTCGTCGTCGTTGACCAGCGACCCTCGCTTCGAGCACCTTTTTCGCTGGAGCTTCGTCGTCCATACGATGGACATGACCCAGCCAGCGTAGTCGCTGCACAGTTATACGCCGAACTACGTCAATGTCTCCGTAGAGCTCATACAGCTCGTGGTTCATTCGGATGCGATAGTCATCGCCGACTCGAACAGGACCGAAGATTTTGCGAAGAACTTTTCTCTCGAACACCCCCAGAGCGGCTGTGTCAGTTTGCGAAACTACCCATGCCTCAGCGCCATAAAGCAGCACAGGTAGAACGAGCGTCTTGTAGAGTGTTAGTTTTGTCGATCGAGAGAGGGCTCTGGAACTTAGTTGCTTACTGAGCCCGTAGTAGCACCTATTAGCAATTATTGTTCTTCGCTTTATCTCCAGGCTGATTTCGTTGTTAGTATTAATGGCGGTGCCAAGGTATACAAACTCCTTGACTACTTCAAAGTTATAGCTGCCGGATGAAACGTGGGAGTCTAAACGCCGCGCTCCCTTGTTTGTAGACAGCATATACTTTGTTTTACCCTCATTTATCGTCAAACCCACTTTGGCTGATTCCTTTTCGATAGCGGCGAAAGCAGCGGTAACATCTCTCTTGGTTCTGCCAACAATATCAATATCATCAGCGTAAGCAAGGAGCTGGACACCTTTATAGAAAATGGTGCCATTACGATGCACACCGGCCTTTCGTACGATCCCCTCCATGATGATGTTGAAGAGATCGCAAGACAGTGGATCGCCTTGCCTGAAACCTCTTTCGGTATTGAAGGTTTCGGAGAGGTCATTTCCTACCTTGACGGAGCTGCGTGTGTTGCTCAACGTCATTCTGCAAAGTCTAATCAACTTTGCAGGTATACCGAACTCAGACATTGTTGCGTATAGGCAATCCCTTCTCGGGCTATCGAAAGCAGCTTTAAAGTCGACAAAGAGATGGTGTGTGTCAATTTGATGTTCGTGGGTTTTCTCCAGGATTTGTCGTAGCGTGAAAATCTGGTCTATGGTGGACTTACCAGGTCGAAAGCCACACTGATAAGGTCCAATCAGTGTTTTTGTAATTGGCTTTAATCTTTCACACAGTACGCTTGAGAGAACCTTATATGCGATGGAAATAAGACTGATACCTCTATAACTTGCGCAGATTGTAGGGTCTCCTTTCTTAAGTATAGGGCACAGTACACTGAGGTTCCAATCGTCGGGCATGCTTTCTGCTAGCCATATTTTGCTGATGAGCTGATGCATGCGCCTTATCAATTCATCGCCGCCGGTTTTAAACAATTCAGCTGACAGGCCGTCAGCACCCGCTGCTTTATTGTTTTTGAGTCGTTGGATAGCAACTCGAACCTCTTCATGGCTAGGTGGTGATACTTCCACTCCGTCATCGTCAATTGGTGGCACTGCACTGTGCTCTCGATGGGCGGCATTGGTGGAATCGTCGCCATTAAGTAAATTGGAGAAGTGCTGTCTCCACAATCTAAGCACACACTGTGTATCCGTATTCAGATCTCCATTTTCGTCTCTACAAGTGGATGCTCCGGGCTTGAAACCTTGGGTTAGACGCTTAACCTGTTGATAAAATTTTCGAGCATCCTTCTTGCCCTGGTATACCTCTAGTTCCTCACGCTCACGCTTTTCCTGCTCTCTTTTCTTGCGTCTGAAAAGGCGCCTCTCTTCCTTCCTCTTTTCGCGGTAGTTTTCTCGCACGGCTCGCGTTGCAGCTGACTGCAGCGTTTTTCTATAAGCGGCGTTTTTTACTGCAGTCGCAATGCGACACTCCTGATCATACCATTGGTTCCGAGGTTGCGGGCGCCGGAAACCAATGACTTCTTCAGCGGCAGCGCGCATGGAGTGGGATATATGCGCCCAAAGTCCGCCGGCGTCGTCGAGTCCAGAGGTTGGTTGGTTGAGCTTAACCGAGAGTTGAGCGGAGTAGGCTTCGGCAGTCCGTTGTAATTGCAGCTTAGCGACATCTAGCTTTCGTTGCATTCCTGTGCGTATGTTCTTGGTATTGCATAATCGCATGCGGATCTTGGCTGCAACAAGATAATGGTCGGAGTCAATGTTGACCCCCCGAAATGTACGCACATCTAGAACACTAGAGGCATGCCTTCCGTCGATTACAACATGATCAATTTGGTTTCGCGTTTTTTGATCCGGGGACAGCCAGGTGGCCTTGTGGATGTCGAGGTGCTTAAATCTGGTGCTACTAACTACCATGTTTCGTGCCGCGGCGAAGTCGATCAGTCTTAGACCGTTGTTTGTGGAGGTCTCGTGAAGACTGAACTGACCGACAGTGGGGCCAAAGATGCCTTCCCTTCCGACTTTCGCATTAAAATCGCCGAGGACTATTTTCATGTCATGGACCGGAAGGTGGTCATATACGTCCTCAAGACTAGCGTAGAAAGCGTCCTTGACGGCTTCGTCCTTTTCCTCCGTCGGGGCGTGCGCGCAAATAAGGCTTATGTAGAAAAATTTTGCCTTGATGCGGATCGTGGCCAATCTTTCGTTCACAGGTGTGAACCGGGAAACAAGGTGGCGTAGTTTCCGGCTAACGACGAATCCACATCCGAATTCGCGCTTCTCCGCATGGCAGCTGTAGTAGATATCGCAGTGTGCTTGTTTAGAGCAGCCTTGCCCTTTCCATCGCATTTCCTGGATGGCGGTGATGTCAGATTGTATTGTTTTGAGGGCTTCCGCCAGTTGGATAATGGCACCTTCCCTATAAAGGGTCCGGACATTCCAGGTGCATATCCGTAAATCATTGTCCGTTTTTCGTTTGCGGTGGTCGTCAACGTAATTGGGGTTCTTATCCGAGGCTGGTTTAGTTTTCATTGGGCAGTAGTAATGTGGCGGGACCCAAACCCTGCGCACATTCCATGTTTAAGGTCCATGGATCGACCCGCCGCTCAAATTAGCCGTCAAACTGACGGATGCCAGTTTGCCGTTGCCCAGGGAACACCACTTGGAGGTTTGAGTCGACTTGAGACGATTTCGACATGGATAATGCTGGCCTCGCCAGGTTGAGGCGGTCAGACACGTTGCCATGTGAAGGTTCGCCCCCTGTTCCCCTACAAACACATACAACTACAAACACATACAACCAAAATTAAGAACACCAAAGTACACTTTAATCTATTAGCCAACACTACAAAATTTTTTTTAAAAGGGAGGGGGAATAATGTTGTGACTAAATACACTACAACATAGAAACACTATATTACCTCAAATATACTCTTTAATTAAATTCCCTTTGTTTTGTTCATTGTATGTGGTGTATGTTGAGTTGTAGACTATTGTTTTTCCCTAGGCCGTTCTAAATGGCAGCTCCTGTCAATGGCTTTACGCCGTACTTGTGTTGACAATAAAAGAATAAATTTATTTTAGCTTATCAAGCTCAGTGCTAAAACTCTGATCGATTCGATTCGAGTATTATGATATTCATCTATTAATTTGTACAGTTGCCTAACGCCATCTATATGTCGTGGAGCTCTGTGTACTAGTATCTTAATTGGCGAGGATTTATTCAATATTAATTCAATATATTTTTACTTGAAGGCATTCATATCGGTATTTTTAAATATATAATTTTGATCACAAATGGCTATTTCCTTTATCTGTGATTTATTCAAAAATCAATGTAGTATCTTCAACATCGTACCTAGGTGCGAAGGGTCATCACTACATGTTATGTGCACAATATCATTGTTAAATTTTATGGCGAGTTTACAATTCTTTTTTAATATAAATTTTAATTTCTTTAAAATCTTAACGTCATTGAAAGATGTACATTCCCAAATGTGAAGGTGAACAGTCCCCTTATAAGATATGTCATTGCCTTCAATGCGCTCTTGGCGGGTACCCATATTCTTCATTATGCTCGCATTGCCGTTAGTTTTTATATCACTTGCATTATCCTCTTTTATATTCTGTTTCGATTTGCTCCTTGTTATTGCTATGATTTCTTTCTCTCTGCTTGTAGGAATCATATTTTTTAAAATTTCGCTATCATATTTTACTCTGGACAACGCATCAGCGTTTGTGTTTATTTTACCTTGTTTGTACACAATTTCGAAATCATAGTCCGACAGGTCTACTCGAATTCATGTCATTTTCGATGATGGGTTTCTGTAGGAAAATAACGATACCAAAGGTCTACGGTCAGTGACTACTATGAATTTTCTTCCAAACAGGTATGGTCTAAAAAAATGTATTCCTTATTGAGGTGAGACTTGAAAATTAAAAGTGCAAATCATCTCTACTGGGGTGCAAATCATTAGGGAACTATATTGAATAATTTGGCGCTGATAGCTTTTCTCCGATTATTTGTTCATTTATATTTATCTGTTTTTTGCTTGTTTGCTACACTAAATTAAATTAGAATTGAAAAGCTGAATAGAAATACTCATCTATAAATAAGTTCCTTATAATTGTAAATTAACCTTTTCTTCATTCCCTTACTTGTCTCCGATTAATTCTATATTTTTAAATTACATATGATTTATTATTTAATTACATATAAATTCATATCCCTGTTGTTGTTTTCATTCAACTAACTTCTATTTATTAATATTTGTGATATTTTTTTTTTGTGCTGTAGTTGATGTATGCGCACAACTACACTTTTATTAAAAAAAGAGAGGTTTAAACTTAAATTAGTATTTGCAAAAATTTAATAAATTTTTTTAAATAAAAGTATGTAGTTGCAAAAATTTATCGAAAAGTTAAACAAATACTTTAATTACAACGAAACTAAATTAGTTGATAATATTGTAGATATCTTATAGATTTATACATTTTGTAGATTTTATTTTAACAATATTTGTATTTGTAATCAACATAACTTATAATAATAGCAATAAAAAATAAATATAATTAACATACTAATAAAAGTGAAGATTACTGACAGTTTTTAATTTTTTTGTTCTCTCATCGTTTTTATTATGCCGCCGGAATACTTGTAAATATTTCGGCATGCTTTCCTCGTTCAGGAGTTCTGCTGTGTAGCACAACGCATTGAGCAGTGATTATACCTTGATTGGTTAATGTGCCTGTAGCACGAAAATGTAACAATAGGATGTACATGCTATTCGAGATATATTTATTCATTTTCCGTTAACGTTCATTATAATATCTTAGTTGCGTCTTAAAGGATGCACATGATCTTATAGCATAACCAGTGGTGCGTTTATGTAACTATTCTCTACTAGTTTTTTCTCAACTGGTTGAGATTGTGACATCACAATGACGACATTCTCAACTAGAGCGTTCATAGAACTGTGGTGAGTTGAGTATTGTATTTTCTACTAGTTGAAAAGTTCTCATCAGCTTTATACTTGTAGAGTCTGTCAATTTACGATTAAGAATGGATGGTGTTGTAAGTATGATTTTTATTTCGTTTAAATTTATTAAAATTTTTTTTTTATTTCGGGTGACTGAAATCCAAAAACAAAAATTAAAACATTCTCTCAAAAATATTGTTGAAATTCAACAATAACGATTGCTAATAAATTCATCAGCTGCATTGCTAAAATTTTGTATTGATTTTAAGAATTAATTTTTCTTCAATTTGATTTTTCTCATATTACCGCCAGTAACGCCAAGAAGGAGGCGTAGAAAAATAGAAGGTATAGAAAAATATATATTTTTTTGATCAGTATCACCTCCTGAGTCGATTTCCGTGTGCCCGTCTGTCGACACGATTACAGCCGTAATTTTGAAGCTATCGCAATGAAATTTAAAATATAAGTTTATTTTTAAAAGGAATTAGTTTAAAAGGAAGATTGAGTTCGAAAATGGGCCAAATCGGATAAATCGGACCACGCCTACCTCCCATACAAAGTGACTTTATTTTAACCGCAAAATCTCTTCAAAATCCACAAACTTTAATGAAATGCCTTGAAATTTTGCATGTGAGTTATGATCTTCAATATATATGATCTACCATAGCAATGAAATTTGGAAAAATCGGATGAAAACCACGCCTACCTCCCGGTAACATCTCTTCAAAATCCACTAACAATAATGAAATGCCTTGAAAATTAGTATATAAGCTTTGGTCTTCAATATTAATCCTCACAATGAAATTTAGAAAAATCGGATAAAAACCACGCCTACCTTCCATACAAAGTAGCTTTATATTTACCGTAAAATGCTTTAAAAATCTACTCAAATTGCAGAAATATCTTGGAATTTTGCACATAGGCTTTTATATATAATTACTATGATATTTGGCAAAATCGAATGAAAACCACGCCTACCTCCCATACAAAGTGGCTTTATATTTACCGTAAAATGCCTTAAAAATCTGCCAAAATTACATTAATGTGTTGAAGTTTTGCATACAAATTTTGATATTTAACATAAGCCACTTTTTGATATTTGGCAAAATCGGATTAAAAACCACGCCTACCTTCAATACAAAATGACGTCATCAAAATTGAAAAACTCTCGTTAATATATAAAATTGAATGACATCGTGTCTGTATGTACCCAAGTTCCGCCCACGTCGTTTATCCAACCCATAGAATAGTAGGTGCGGCATTTTACTCTGTTTATACATAAAAATTTTATGGAAGTCTAATGACTTCGGATATACTTCAATACGGCCGCGGGGAGGTATTTTAGCTTCGGTACCCTGCCGAAGCTCCATTCCTTACTAGTTTGATATTTATTTTAATTTTTTGACATTTAATTTTTAATATAAATCTCAATTTTTATTTAATATAATTGAGATATGAAGTAATTTCTTAATTTTTTGTTTGGGGAGCCATATCTCGAAGAAGAGAGAAAGTTCATCATGCTTTGAATGGTTGTCACATTAAATTAATCGGGTATTTTCTTAAGTCAGATCCCGGTGAACGTGCTATTTTATTTGCCCCTAGCCCCGATTGCAGTGTGCTGATGTTTGGTGCTAGCATGTCGGTGCATTTCTGTTTGAACTTTTTTCATGTGTTTGCTGTTGAGAGTGCAGCACACTGTATAGATTTCCGGTGCTGGGGCTTTTGGGTGCGCACCATTCCGAATCCCGCTGGACAGCATCAACTACATAAGCGACAGTACAGCGCGATCAAGCATTTCAATACAATAAATGAAAATTTGCCAAGTTTTCAATGCTAAAATTCACGCAAAAAAAAAAACAATCATTACAAACAATTTTCAAATTAAAATTATACAGTTTTTACCTTATATATTGATCTAGATGCAGTTGAGATTAAGAATGTCTTTTTTTATTTACTTCATTTGTACAAATTTTTCTTAAACAAGAATACAATTCTCAATCACAAATGTCAAATTGTCAACCCACCATGAATATCTCAAGTGGTGAGTTTCATGGTATACATAAACACTTGTTTTCTATCGGTAGAGTTAAGCAAAGCGATTGAGCATGACGTCACTACCAGTAGAGAATTTCTCAACTCAGTTACATGAACGCAAAACAGACCGATTATGACTAGCAGTTGTATTATTTCGTCTTTGATTTTTTTTTTTAAGTAGTTTAGTATTTTGTAGCATGCGTATACACATCTTTGTCATCGTGCCCAGTATAATATTTGCATAAAAAAATTGATATTCTGCTGGTTAAATTGGTACTCCCTTTCTGTAATTTCCTTCTACTTCATCATTATAAAAAGAAGCAATTTGGCAAATAAGCAGGTCGGAGAGTCGAAATTTTTTTTTTTTTTTTTATAAAATTGGTGCAGGATCTAATGGTCCGCAGGATCAAATGGTCAGGATCAGAAAGTTCAGAAAGTTCAGAAAGTGGCAGGACCGTTGCAGGATCAAATTGGCAGGATCATAAGGTGGCAGGATCGTTGGGCAGGATCAGTTTGGTGCAGGATTCGCATTATCAGTTTGGCAGGGTCGCCATGTGGTGTATGTTGAGTTGTAGACTCTTCTTTTTCCCTATACCGTTCTAAATGGCAGTTCCTGTCAATGGCTTTGCGCCGTACTTGTGTTGACAATAAAGGAAAAAATTTATTTTAGCTTATCAAGCTCAGTGTTAAAGAAAACTCCGATCTTTATTTAAATTGTATTCCCTTATATATACTAAAAATACCAGTATCTTTATTTCATATGGTTTCCAAAACTCCTCCCTATATTTACTCATACCATAGAATTTCTTTACATTAAATAAGTTATTTTTCTTTCTTTTATTCTTAAAACTTCAAATAATTACTATTGCTGCGCTTGCAAAAATCAATGCAGTAACATTGTTTGTGTCAGTCGCGATGAAATACTGTTACTTATGTTATTCAATTATACCGTGGGCTGGCTGTGCTATTATTATTTTTTATTATTTTGGTTATTAACATTATTCGTATAATAAGAAACCAGTTCTTTTATAATACAACACAGTTGGTATAATTACAAAAATAAGCATACATACTTAAGTCTAAAAACAGTTTCATGCTTATGGAGTAAAAAAAAAACTAAAACTAAATACACTTAAAGCAACTTAATATGAAATAAATATGAATTTGGTAGAGAGACCAAGGTAAAATTGAGAGAAACAAGAGTTACAATATGAAGAAAATGTAGTGGACAGTGGGGATAGAATGATAAATTAGAAATAAGTGAATAAATGGTTACAAAATACATTACCTAGAGAAATAGGAAAAAATGGCTTGTCTAAACATTCTGACTCCATCAATAGATTTAAGATGATTTGGTAGACTATTCTACAACATTATGGCATTGACAAAGAATAATCTAGAGGAATTCAAAAAGTTATATTTAGGGATAATAACCATACGACTTCTTTGTAGTTGACTAAACTGTAATTTCTCATATAGATAAGACGTTGTTTTTGAATGTATCAGCTTGTGTAAGAAAATGCAGTTTCTGAAACTTAGGTAGTTTATTAAATCACAACCAAGGACGCTTTTATTGAATTGGGATATATGGTCAAACTTGCGAAGTCCATATACATATCGGATGGCATGATTGAAGGCCAGCTAAAGCTTTAGCTGAGAACTAGAATCCAGCTTACTGTAGACTAGCTCAGAATAAGTGATTATAGGAACAATAAGTTGAACCACTAGTTTGCTTCTGGTGCTGGGGGGTGTAAATTCGGCTGTAACTCTCAGATTGCGTAAAACATAATGCATCTTTCGTACCACATTATTAATGTGGTCAGTGCATGTCAGAGAGGAATTTATATAAAAGCCAAGATTTTTTACACTATTAGTTGTCACTATTAGTGCCACTATTAGCTATGACACTACATATGTTAATTTTTATATTTCAAAAATTTTCAAATATTATTCAGTTGTAAAAAAATATTGAATACAAATGCTTTAAAATACAATAAATATGTTCAAAAAAATGTCAAAAATAAAAGGTCATCAAAAATACATAATTGTTTGCACCAAACATATATATATGGATTAGCCGCTTTGAGATATTTGGTCTGAGGGAGGGAAGTCCGGACCCGCGAATCTCCCCATATCTACATCACTGGGCTGGACTACGAATAGGGGCTTTCGCATGGTCCAACATATTGGACCAATATGGAAGCTAAAAAGGACACTCGATTCAACATGTTGGATGAAAATCAAAAATTTTTGATTTTTTTGACGATCGTCCTACATGTTGGATGACGCGAAAGCATTTTGATTCAATTCGCTGCATTTGGTTATTCTGTTTTGGTGAACATCGAAACTGGTTATTCCAAACACTGAATTTTGGATAGAATTTATTAAATTTTGTAAAAGTTTTCCTGAAATATGGAAAAATAAAATTGAAGGAAACACGGTTAGAAATCCTGGAGTATATTTTAATACAAGCGAAGTATTACAACGACTTTAAATTCAAAAAGTATTACATTTGATACTATTCAATAGATTACAAAATTTCAAAATAAATTTTTGTATTAAATTTTAATACAATTCAAATTACAATGATATTTCATACCCTTTGGAATAAATTAATATTATGGTGAATATTATATTTGAATTTTAAGCCATGCTGTATTATATTTCAATAGTTTCCCTCTTGTGATTCTGAGTTACATTTTTGGTTAACATAGCTTTATAATACAATTTTGGTGAAACATTTTTTATTTGGTTATGGCGCACAAGCAACTTTTACTACTTTTATTTCAGTGAGAACGTGAGTTCGAAACCTGCAATATGAGGTGATTTAAAAATTATAAGTATGAAAAAGACAAACAAATTGTGAACTCTTATGTGCAATAACATTGAATGCTAACTTTTTAGCATTTCAATTATAAAATTAGAACCAAAACAGTATTCAAAATAATTACGAGTATTAAATATTCGGTAAGTATTAAAATTTAGTACAATTTTGGTGTGGTCATATATGTAAGCCCATTTGTATTAAATTTTACTCCAAAATTTCTAACCGTGTAAACGAAAATTAAAAATATTGGTCAGTTATAAGAAAAGATAAACATTTCCTTTTTATTCCACCAAAGTGCTCTGCTTGAGAGATTGGCAATAATGATGTTGGCCCACATGTGTTGGATCGTCAAATTGTTTCGTTAGTTTTCCATCTAACTTATGGTACAACATGTCGAACCATACGAAACCCTCTGATGACGAAATTAATGTCCCCATTTAGCAACTCATTTACTGCTACATATTCTTTTTGTGGTTTTTACCACATCAACCCACAATAGATCACAAGAACTAATAATAACGATGTAATAAACTTACACAATTTGTTGCATTTAAATAAATTACAAGACATAAAGGGAGCCTACTTTGCGCTACAACCTTTTTTAACCTTCATCTACGACTTTGATCTCAATAAAAGAAACAAAATTTAATTGAAAGCATGGCTCAAGCCAATCAACGGACAAAACAATGGAAACATTCTCAATAAAAATATCGCAATTTACCGATTTGCAATTCACTTAACACAAATTGGAAATAAACAAACACCAACACAAACAACAACACTAACGAAAACAATATAGCGACTTTAACAACAGCTACGCACGCAAAAGTCAGGTCGATGTTTAGAGAGCCTCTGATTGCCACCCCCATTCTGATGGTATGCAAATACTTTCGGTCACATGCTGAATAGAAACTAAAGAGTTTCCGGCTCCTGTCATAAGTTGAAATCAATAAAAAAATATAGAGTGGCAGCAAAAAAAGGCAAGATTTCATCAAGTCGTACACATTCACAAGTACGTGGATGAGATAAATCGAAAGCTAGAACATCAGCAGCAGCAGCTAAAGCCAAATAAGAACAAGCTCAACAACGACAACATCCGAATAACAGGAATTTGAAGGAAGCGAGGCTGCGCGAATCTTTCTTCAAAAGTTTTATTTCAACGATTTATTCATTTCTCAGCTAACTACTTATTTTGCGAGCTGCAACATATTTCAATCCTTTTCAGTGCTTAAGCTTCATAGAGCTTAGGTGTTTTTCGTCGTCTTTACGTGCTGCGGATTAAACGCAACAAACTCGATTGTGTTTCTCATATGTTTAGATTCCTAATCAGATTAGAAATGAGATTCGTTTAGGATCTGATTTGGTTCGCTCTAATGTAAATGGTGCGTTTGTATGTGGGTGTGTCTGCGTGTGTGTGTGTGTTTTTTTTTTTTTTTTTTTTTTTTTAAGACGACAGGAGGGAATCTTTTATAGACAAATGGAAGCCCGTACTTCCAAATAGTGTCAGAATCCCCAGTATGGTATACTGACTAAACCTCTTCTTACTTTTCGCTGGTCCTGTTAAGACCCTACGGTACCACCAGTCAAGGCATTACTTCACAGAGCAGGAGTGAGTATTATTTACTCATCTATACTTCAGTGTGGATAGCCCTCGCTGCTTGCTCATCCCGCCTCAGTTGCTGATTCATTCCAGTGATGATGTCTGTACCTATATCCCATGCATATTTTGATGTAAGCATGCATCTTACCACACCTAAGGGAGTTATCGCTTCATGCAAGTGTGACCTTAGGAGTCTTCTAGCTTCTTCAAAGCGGACACACTCCATTAAGACTTGTTTTGCATTTTCCACCATATCTGCGCAGTAGAGGCAGTGAGTATTCTCAACATGTTTGTATTTGCAGAGATATTCTCTGAAGCACCCATGTCCGCTTAGGAACTGCGTTAGGTGGTAGTTCACTTCACCATGCTTCTCTGGGTCCATGTTTGTATGCACGGGATTAGTGTGTACGTCCATCTGCCTTTGGTAGAAGATTCCCATCTTTCTTGCCACTCTTGTTAACTACGGCTTCTTTTATTTTCCATTTCAGAAATGCTTTCACGTTCTGACTCGTAATTTAAAAGACTTCGTCTGGCTGCAGCCTCTTTAGCTACTACGTCTATGGGCCAGCGTCCTGATATTGCATTCGATGCTTCGTTGGATACTTTTCTGAATGCACTGCACACTCTTAACGATGTCAATCTGTATGCTGCAACGGTTGCTTTCATGTATAAATTTGTATGCGTCGCAGTTACCCATATTGGTGCGGCATACATTATGATGGATGTATTTACGTTCGCTAACAGCTGCCTTATGGGCTGTCGTGGTCCACCAACGTTTGGCATCAGTCTTGCTAAGGCTGTCCCTAATCTAGCCGCTTTATCACTGGAATACTTAAGATGATCCCTGAAGTTTAGCCTATGGTCTAGTAGAACTCCAAGATACTTTATATATGGGCTCGATGTGATCGTATGTTCGCCAACCTGAAATTTGGATCTTTTCCACTTTTTTCCTGCTGCTAATTAGAACTACTTCTGTCTTATGGTCTGCGAGCTCTAGTCCGGCTACTTGCAGCCATTCTTTGACATGCTGACTTTTCACGTTACAATTTTGCTCAACTTCAGATAGTGTTTTACCAACTACCGTAATAGCAATATCGTCTGCGTATCCAATAATATGCACACCTTCGGGCTTTTGCATTCTCAAGATACCATCGTACATTATGTTCCAAAGAAGCGGTCCGTGAACGGATCCCTGTGGTACGCCTCCGGTTACATGGTACTGCTTAGGACCTTCATCCGTATCATATAGAAGCAGTCTATGCTCAAAGTAGTTCGCGATGATTCGCAGTAGGTAGGCTGGTGTATCGATACTCGTGAGGGCGGTCAGTATGCGCTCCCACCTGGCGGAGTTGAATGCGTTTTTAACGTCAATCGTTACTACTGCACAGTATTTCTTTTTGCCACCTCTCCATCTTGTTCCTTCTAATGCGCAGCTTGCAATGTTGCATACTTTCTCAATTGCGTCGACTGTACTACGTTTTTTCCTAAAACCATAATGGTCATCTGATAACGCATTTGTTGCCTCGATGTGGCACTCTTTCCTTGTGCAGATAATTTTCTCCAAGACTTTTCCTGCTGTGTCCAGCATACACAGGGGCCGATAGTAGGAGGGTTCTTCTGGGGGCTTGTTCCTTTTGGGATTAGGACTAACCGTTGGCGTTTCCATCTTCTCGGGAAAATGCCCTCTCTGAGACATGATGTGTAAATGTTACTGAAGACTTCTGGTTTCTTGCTTCTCAGCATTTTCAACGCTGCATTTGGTATGCCGTCCAGCCCCGGCGTTTTACTGCTTTTGATTGTGGTATCAGCATTGAGGACTTCGTGACAGGTTACTGGTGGTATGGATGTGTCTGCAATATGTGGTTCTCTGTTGAGTGGCTGACGTTCATGTTGAGGGAATAGACCAAGTACGATCATAGCCATTATTTCTGGGCATGTTAGTGCATTTCCTTTACTTCTTTTTATTTTTTTCACAACAATTTGGTACGCACTACCCCATGGGCTGTTTTGGACTTCGTCTCTTAGTTTGCAGAAAGATTGGATTTTACATCGGGCTATAGCCTTGCGTAGTTCTTTGCGTTTTGCCTTGAACTCTGTTCTTAGCTGCGGATATTCATTTCTGCCTCTAGCTCTCATCTGTCGTCTACGGTAGTGCAGGCATTGTGCGCGCAACGTAGCTATATCGTCGTTCCACCAGTAGACGGGGGCTTTTCTGTTTCCATTCCTCTGTCGGGGCATAACGGCGTCACATGCATTCTCTATGGAGGTCATTACGTATTTGGTTTGCTGCTCGGTGTTGCCTTCTATAGCTTCAATACTTTCAGTCATTTGTAGGAATACTTCTGTGTCCATTTTGGAAAGTTGCCATCCTTTCTGTTGCGCCTTGCGGATTCTTATTCTTTCATGTCGTGGCCCTGTTTCTTTCGTGTTGAAGATTATGGCTTGGTGATCGCTGTGGGTACAGAGGTCTGTAACTTTCCAGACCATTAATCTTGAGAGTGATCGGCTTGTAAACGTGAGATCGATTATTGAGCCAGATCTTCCATTGTGAAAGGTGTGAGCGTCACCGTGGTTGAGGAGCACAAGATCTAAGCAGGCGAGTGCTTCTAAAAGTGCCGAGCCTCTGCTGTTCGTCCTGCTGCTACCCCATTCTACTGCCCAGGCATTGAAATCGCCCGCAATGACAAGTGGTGACTTTCCTCGTGCCGCTGTGACAAGGTTATCTAGCATTTGCTCGAACTCTTGATGGCTTAGGCTCGGTGGGGCGTAGCAGCTGAAAAAGTGTAAGCCTTTAACTGTTGCCTCCACGAAGCCATCTTGTTGTCGATTGGCTTTTCTCTCAAAAGGCAGGTTGCCGCAGGTCAAGATTGCTGCTTTCCCAGATCTGTCTTCAGCCCATTTTCCATTATTACTGGGGACTTTATATGGTTCGCTTATTACTGCTAAATCTACGTTTTCTTCTAATGCAGTTTGCGCGAGGATATCTTGTGCTGCTTCACAGTGGTTCAAATTAATTTGAAGGCACTTAATCATCCTATCGTACCTTTTCCCTCACTGCACGTTGGTACGCCTGACACTTAAAGCTACCCGTTGGGTGATCAGATCCGCCTTTACAGTCTGTTGGGCAAATTGCGCATTTGGGTTCTTCCTTGCACGTCTTCGCTAGGTGCCCTTTCTTGCCGCATCTAAGACAGACTCCAGTGCGGTAAACGGTATTGCGACAGTGCTTGGCTACATGTCCATACTCCAGGCACCTAAAGCACCTGGTAGGAGTAGTAAGCTCACTTATCCGGCATATTACCCATCCTACTCTCATTTTCATTTTCAGCTTTTATGAGCGTTTGAGCTGCTTTTGCGGGTAGGCTTATAAGCGCCTTTTGTGTGCCGTTGGGTATAGCTCGCAATGATTTTATTGCGGTCTGCTCGATTTTTCCAAAGCTTGGAAACTGCTCTTCTATTGCACTGCACACCTCGTCTGGTGTAGTGACCTCGTCTAAGTCTAAGCATTCCATGGTTATTTGGTGCGAGAGTGCTCTCACATCGGCTGCATTATGCAGTACCCTCGCCATGTCTGCTCGATGCTTTTCAGTAAGGACATCTGACTTGCCTTTAAGTTCCATCAGCAGTTCACCTTTCGCAGTTTTCCTTATTTTGTTGACGCTTGCTCCAAGCTCTTTGAGCTCTGGGTCGGATTTAAGTTGTTTCAATATATCCGCGTATGTATGATTGCCAGTTTGGGATATAATAATAGCGTCAGGACGTGTAGGTTTCCTCTTCTGGTAACTCCTCTTTTTTGTGTAATTTTTTTTTGAGGGGATCTTTTCCAGGCTTGATTTTTTTTCCCTGGTACTCCTTTCCGACCCTTATCCATTTGCTTTCCGGCTGGCGTATCAGCTGTGGACTTTTTGGTGTATCGCCTAGTGTGTCGACTGGCATTTCAGCTGGTGTGTCGACGTTTCTGGCCTTCGGCGGTATCTTCATGTTTTTTTTTGCAGTTGGCAATATGTCTTCTGTTTCACGCTGTCTTTTATTCTCTCGAGCTTTTTGAGGTGTAGAGGCAGGTGAAGTCTGCGTAGTTTGTGTCTGGATCCATGTTTGTATGCACGGGATTAGTGTGTACGTCCATCTGCCTTTGGTAGAAGATTCCCATCTTTCTTGCCACTCTTGTTGGCTACGGCTTTTTATATTTTCTATTTCAGAAATGCTTTCACGTTCTGACTCGTAATTTAAAAGACTTCGTCTGGCTGCAGCCTCTTTAGCTACTACGTCTATGGGTCAGCGTCCTGATATTGCATTCGATGCTTCGTTGGATACTGTTCTGAATGCACTGCACACTCTTAACGATGTCAATCTGTATGCTGCCAAGGTTTCCTTCATGTATGAATTTGTATGCGTCGCAGTTACCCATATTGGTGCAGCATACATTATGATGGATGTATTAACGCTCGCTAACAGCTGCCTTATGGGCTGTCGTGGTCCACCAACGTTTGGCATCAGTCTTGCTAAGGCTGCACCTAATCTAGCCGCTTTATCACTGGAATACTTAAGATGATCCCTGAAGTTTAGCCTATGGTCTAGTAGAACTCCAAGATACTTTATATATGGACTCGATGTGATCGTATGTTCGCCAACCTGAATTTGGATCTTTTCCACTTTTTTCCTGCTGCTCATTAGAACTACTTCTGTCTTATGGTCTGCGAGCTCTAGTCCGGCTACATGCAGCCATTCTTTGACATGCTGAATTGTCACGTTGCAATTTTGCTCAACTTCAGATAGTGTTTTACCAACTACCGTAATAGCAATATCGTCTGCGTATCCAATAATATGCACACCTTCGGGCTTTTGCACTCTCTAGATACCATCGTACATTATGTTCCAAAGAAGCGGTCCGAGAACGGATCCCTGTGGAACGCCTCCGGTTACATGGTACTGCTTAGGACCTTCATCCGTATCATATAGAAGCAGTCTATGCTCAAAGTAGTTCGCGATGATTCGCAGTAGGTAGGCTGGTGTATCGATACTCGTGAGGGCGGTCAGTATGCGCTCCCACCTGGCGGAGTTGAATGCGTTTTAACGTCACTGGTGCTGTGTGTGTGTGTGTGTTTGTGTGTGTGTTTGTGTGTGTGTGTGTGTGTGTTTTTTCCCCCGTAGGTGAAAAGCATCGAAAGCCTGAGTGCGAAACTTTAATACGCTAAAAACACCTCCCTACCAGGTCCGTAAATCCCCCCGGGACCACCTATCGGTATTGCTTCGGAAGGCGGACAGAGCATCTGTCTCTCACTAGTCATCTGTCGTTAGTGTTTGTCACTAATTCTATTTAGCCCCTTCTATTTCCGTGTAGGATTAAATTGCACTCTAGTACAGAAACCCATACTGATCTAATCTACACTGGCCTATTTTCGTCTTCTATTCTATGTGACATCTCATCAGCGCGTACTTTTTGCATAATGCGCGTGATAATGCTGCTGACTGTGTCCCATGCTTCTGGCGATGTCATCATATATCGAACTATCTCCGAAGGACTTGTATCTTGGGTGCTGTTATGTAGTTCTTCAATATCTTCTTCGAAGCGTGTGCACTCGGTTACTACATGTCTTGCATTCTCGGCTTTGTTGTTGCAGTATAGGCACAATACGCTATCCACGTGCCTGTATTTATGCAGGTACTCTCGGAACAGCCATGTCCGGAGAGCCATTGCATCGTATGGTGGTTTACCTCACCATGCCGCCTAGTAGTCCATGCTCTAATGCTAGGGATCAGTTCATAGGTCCATCTTCCTTTTGTTGACCGTTCCCATCGTTCTTGCCACTCTCTTATGCTGTTTTCGCGGATCCCTGCTATTTCTCTCCTGGTTGTTGCCTTCCGTAGAGCTGCTGCTTCTTTTGCTGCAATTTCAACCGGCATTCTTCCAGCAATAACATTGACCGCGTCATCAGATACAGTTCGGAAGGCTCTACATACTCTGAGCGAGGTCAGTCTGTGCGCTGTGTTAGCTTCCCTCATGTAGGATTTCTGGGCTGTTGCTGCTGCCCACACTGGTGCTGCGTACATTAAGATTGATGTGCTGACCATTGCCAGCAATTTCCTGCTTTGTTGTTTGGGTCCTCCAGTGTTTGGCATGAGTCTAGATAAGGCTCCACTCACTTTCACTGCCTTTCCACCAGCATAGTGCAGGTGGTCCCTAAAATTTAAGCGGTGATCTAGTAAGACGCCGAGGTACTTTACGTGTGGGCTGGAAGTTATCACGTGCCCTCCCACTCGTATTTCCAGTCTCTCTATTTTTCTGGGACTACTTATTAGTACTGCTTCTGTCTTGTGGTCGGCCAGTTCTAACCCAGTACGCTCTAGCCACGTCTTTACGTCCGCAATTGTCTTGCTGCATTTGCTAGCAATAGCTTCTAGCCTCTTTGCCACCACGACTATGGCGATATCATCCGCGTATCCTATTATGTCTACGCCAGTCTGTTTTTGAATTTTCAGAACCCCATCATACATGGCATTCCACAATAGGGGCCCTAGCACAGATTCTTGGGGTACTCCTCCTGTGACCGCGTATTGTTTCACACCTTCGCTAGTGTCGTATACCAATGTCCTATTTTCGAAGTAGCTAGCCACAGCTTGGAACAGATAGTCTGGGGCTTGTAGTTCGCATAGTGACTTAGTTATTTGGTTCCAGTCGGCGGAGTTAAACGCATTCTTGACGTCTAGAGTAACAACGGCGCAGTATTGTTTAGCTCCCTCTAGCCATCGCGTTCCTTCCACAGCTTTCCGCGCGATCTTGCATACCTCTTCTATGGCATTTACCGTTGACCTCTTTGGTCTAAAGCCGTACTGCTTATGCGATAGGCCGCTTGTTCCTTCTGTAAAGACCTCCAACCGCCTTACAATAATTCGTTCGAGCACTTTTCCCATCGTGTCCAGCATACACAGAGGTCGATATGATGATGGTTCCTCCAGCGGCTTGTGTCCTTTGGGTATTAGCACTAACCGTTGCTTTTTCCACCGACTTGGAAAAGTTCCTTCTTGGAGGCAGGTTGTGTACATCTGACAAAAGCAATTTGGTGCCTTGAGCATTGCAGTTTTAAGAACTTTATTTGGAATGCCATCCAAGCCTGGTGCTTTCTCTGCTCTAATTCTTTTTGCTGCTTCAAGTAGTTTGCAGGTGTTGACGGGTGGAACTTCATTCTCATCTAAGTGCAGTTCTCGAGGCAATATGTGTGGGTCCCTTACTGGAAACAGGCCCGCCACTATATTTCCCATAATTTTTAATTCAGAGGCAAGGGCAAACCAAGCAGCAATGTTCATGACCGACTTGTGTGATGCAACAATGCCAAGATCAGGAAACGGCAACGGAAGAGCACCCGTTTATTGGTGGAATGCTGAAATAGCTTCGCTCCGGAAAGAATGCCATAAGCACAGAAAGAGGCAGCTGAGAGCTAGAGGAAGAAGGCAAGACAACCATAGTCAACTGCAACATGACTTTAAAGCTAAAAGAAGGGAGCTGCACAACGCGATCCAAAAAAGCAAAACCCAAGCCTTTTCTGAATTCATCAATGACCTGGAACACAATCCATGGGGAAGTGCCTATAAAATAGTCTTCAATAAAATGAAAGGGGCTGGTGGGAAAGCTCCAACATGCCCAGAAATGATGGGTGTATGTGTGTGTGTGTGTGTGTGTGTGTGTGTGTGATATGATATGATCAAAATGTCTAGATAGCGATGCGATTGTCCCTCACATGGTATAGTGTGAGAAGGTAGGAGTGACAACTGACTACTTTCTCAGAGCGTCGACCAACACTTGTCAAAATGAATACAAAGTTTAATTTTTCATCTGTTTTGCTGCTTATTCGTTTTCTCTTTTCCTGTGCGTTTTTGGCAAGTTCTGGTCGACAAAAGAACTGTCACTCTTACCTTAAAATGATTTTATCATGGTCCCTCATATCGCTCCAAACTTGAAGCTACGTTATGTTTTTTCCCCCGCGTGTTTATCTACAGGAAATTTCTAAAATCTGTGCAAATAATTGCAAGGTTCAGCAAATATTACTTGGCAACAATATTTGTTTTATTATCCAAAGAATTTTCGAATCGAAGGTGCATTTGTCGATTTAATTAAAAAGTATGTTCTTTGCAATCAGCAAAAAATACAAACAATTTTTAAAAGTGCGTAAAATTACCTTAGATTTCAACTAGTGTATAAAAGGTTAAAAGTTAACAGTTAAAATGGGTCTGACAAGAAAACAAAACAAATTATTCAAAAAATCAATATTCGGATTAGCAAAAATAAACTAACTCTTCCATTTTGTGTAACGAAAAAGCACACCAACGATAGGCAAGACTATTAAGCATACAAAAATCTGTTGTTTCTTGTGTCTCGCTCATCGTTAGTGTGCTTTTTCGCGACACAAAATGAAGCTGTAAAATGTCTTTTCGTTAAGAAATTTTATCACTTTTGAAATGGAAAATATTTTTAAATATCACAAGGATAGTATTGTAACGAACCTTTCAGTTCCTTTGCAATTGCTGGGGTAGGCTCAGCGAGTAAGCCAAGGGTTCAATACAAAAAATTGATAACTCGGTAGTTTTAGTTTTAATTTATAAGTAATCTTTATTGGGCATTTCTTTTATCTATTTAATGCTATTACTTTAATAGGATTAAATTTTAAATATAATTATTCAAATAGTAATATTATATTTTATATAAAATAAATTAAATCATTATTCAAAATATTAATAATTTCTGTGATTATTATTGTTTAGTAATATTCTATAATATAAAATTAGTTAATTATATTATTATGTAGACTTCGTGTATTTACTTATATGAAGTGAAACAACCTGAGCTAGAAGGGTGTAAACGCCTTTACTATGAATACCCTGAGCTTAAAGGGTGTAAACGCCTTTACTATGAAAACTGAGCTTAAAGGGTGTAAACACCTTTACTATGAATACCCTGTGCGTAAAGGGTGTAAACGCCTTTACTATGAAAACCTGAGCTTAAAGGGTGTGAACGCCTTTACTATGAAAACCTGAGCTTAAAGGGTGTGAACGCCTTTACTATGAAAACCTGAGCTTAAATGGTGTAAACGCCTTTACTATGGAAAATCTGAGCTTAAAGGGTGTGAACGCCTTTACTATGAAAACCTGAGCTTAAAGGGTGTGAACGCCTTTACTATGAAAACCTGAGCTTAAAGGGCGTGAACGCCTTTACTATGAAAACCTGAGCTAAGTATTGCACACGTGCACGCGCCTGTGCTCTGGTCAAGACTGATTTTCCTATGCTAGCGCGCCGCTTTTTATTTGTTTGCGCTGTTTTTCTGTTTCATTGTTCGGTTGTTTTGTTTACATGCATGTGTATGCATGTATGCGTGTATTTGTATATTTATTGGTATGTAAATGTTATTTGTGCAACAGTTGACTATATAATACAAAGCTAATAATATTTACAACATAATTTATATTATATTTTATATTTTAATTTATAATTTAATAATATTTAATATACATTATTTACATGTTATTTGTGGGACAGAAATTGGTACATAATTTCTTGTCCTCACAGTATAAAAAAAATGATTTTCTTTCAAATGTTTTCAATACAATTAGACCAGAGATATGCAACATAAGGATGGGAAAAACCGATCGGTTTAACTGTAAACCGGTTTTTCTTCTGTAGGTTAACTGGTTTTTTTAGGTTTTTATGCAAGTCCAATAAAACAGGTGAATCTTCTGTTTCTTAAGAAAACCGAAAAAACCGAAAGCTAGAAATAATAATTAATAATATATGTTAAGCTAAAAAAAATATTTTCATAATTTTTTGCCTTAGAATGAATAACACATTTCTAACACACTAATTCTATGTCACACAATCTTATGTGGCAGCACTACAACAAACTCAAATCAGATTTCTAACATTCTTTCTAGATTTCTGGTAAGAAAATCAACTTATGTGTTTGTTGTATTCCTTTGAATAAAAAAAATTTAAAAACACCTAATGAGTTATTTGAAAAACCTGATTTTTTGTCTCAGTTTTAGCCAGTCTGTTTAACTTACCGGAAACCGGAAAAACCTTAAACCATTTTTTTTTTTTATAAAAACCTCCCATCCCCACTGCAGCATTGTATCGCAATTTATTTTTTTCTTATTTACAATCTAAAAAAATGCAATGCAGGTATGTACGGACACCGCTTAAAATATTCAATGTCACCGCTTTGACTCAGAACACAAATTAATGTTGCTCATGATACCATAGGGCTATTCCCAGTTTCGGGCAATAAACTTTGCAAATGTTTGCCCTACCAAATTTGTCATGAACTGTAAGCACACTTTTTCACTTTGTAACGCTGTTTCTTATTAAAAGTTTTTGAGTTTTGACAGCAGATAGTATAGCAAATGATTGTTGCCAGCATAGTTTTGACAGCAGATAGTATAGCAAATAATTGTTGCCATTGCACGACTTTAAGCAATAGGATTTTAGGGTTGCAAATTTGGCACAGTTGGGCAATTGCAAATCTATGTATTTTTTTGTTGTGTTAAAAATATTTGCCATCATATTTTGCACATGCCACGATGACAGGTTGTTTGCACTTGATTGGGAATAGCCCTAATGAGTACCAAGTAGCCTTGACAACTACCTATTTTCTCACAAGCGGCGATTGGGAGTTGTCAAAATCAATACAAAGTTTAACTTGTCATCTGTTTTGCTGCGTATTCGTTTTCCAACAGATCGCCAACAGAACTGTCAGTCCTACCGTGTAAATCCGTTTAGGGCGCACAGTGGCTCGCGTGCCAGAGACATGTTTACGAACTCGCTCCCTTGTCTAACATATATAAAAATCGACAAGAAGTTATTTTCACGCTAGGTCCACGCTAGGTCCACGCTAAGTAGGTGGTACGCTACGCTACTTCATGCTTTAAACCAGTGTAGGGCGCATAGAGACACGCGTACCAGAGACTCGTTTACGAACCAGGGATGATATTGGGGGGCTTTCAGGGCTTTTTTTAGCACTTTTTTTATTTTATAAGCCCCGAGCCCTTTTGATTCATTTTAGGCCCTTTTGAAAAATTCTATCACATCGATGTACAAAATTTATATTTTTAATAAAATGATTTTAAATCGATCTCAATAAAATAAGTTCTGTTGAATTTTCTGGAATTATAGCTATAGAAAACCAAAAAACGTGAACAATTCTCCTCAATTTTGTTTTTTATTTTAAGCTATATTTAAGCTATATAAGCCTACGCAGGTACGTTTTTGATAGACTACAGAAATAGTACACTTGTAAAAATCTATTAAAACTGAAGAAAATGTTTAAAAAACTGATGTTCTTATATTTTGTATAAAGCCACCATGTTAGTGTTATGCAGAAGAACCACTATTTTGTATTATTGATTGACATCTACAGGAAAATTCCTTACAAACATTTGGTATCTACTATAATGGAGGAAGTATAAAGATTTCTGCACACCCTCCAAAAGAATGTCTAAATTTTCGAATCGATTTTTCTTATAATAGCATCCCAAAGTGGTTCTATAGGTTTAAGAATAGAATTTTGAGGTGGACAGCTTCAAGCACGATACATTCCTTACAGCATTTTATCATTTAATGTCGTCAATTTGTAATGAACTTACACCCATTTTTTTATTTTATCTGTACCAAAAAAAAGTTTCCGACGTATGATATCCTATATGGGCATTTCCACAGAAAAGTCTACTGTGACCCAAAAATTAAAAGTTATTGAAAACTTATTATTTTATGATATTATCTAAGGGAAACCTTTAAATTTTATTCATTTAAGCGATTTATACATAAATTCATTTACCATGATGATCAAATCGTCTGTTTCACAAATGTAGTTTTTTTTGTAGTAAATGTTTAGTAAATGTTTCGAAAAGTTTTTGTTTTAGTAAAAATGGAAGATATTGGCTAAATATAATGATAAATGGTTGAGGTAAGGAGCGTGAAATAATTTTAGCTTATTTTTTAATCACTAAATTGCAATTACTTAATTACTCAATTGAATCCTAATGGAAAAAATGTCACGTTCAAACTTTCACGTATCGACTCAGATTATGATTAAAAGTAAAAAATTACTGAAGATATTTGAATCAAAGAAAATACATTACAATGTTACATTATTTCATAAGATTCTTAAACTAGTTGCATCAAATACCTGTGACAGATTTCGCTGAATTCTGATTTTCTATATATAGACACGAAAACTACTTCCATTTTTAACTGACTTCAGAAAGGAGGAGGTTCTCAAGTCCGTCGGTTTCTCTGTTTTTTTTTTTTATTTTTTTTTTTTTTTAAATGTATGTACATCGATAACTCCTAAGCCATATGCCTGATTGCCATAATTTTTGGGGAACAGATAGATATTATAAGCATGGAGGTGCCCGTAAAAAAGTGGGCGGTATTCGAGAACTGGGCGTGGCAATAATAGATCTCGCAATTCTAGATACTACTGTATCTCGAATAATATTGACACAAGGGTACTGAAATTTAGTGTAGGGGTAGGCACAATTATAACAAATTATGGTCAATTAAGTGGGCGTTATTCGACAAATAGGCGTTGCAATATTATAAAAACACTGTTTCTCGAATAATATGGACACAAGGGTACTGCAATTTAGTGTAGGAGTAGACACAGTTAATACAAATTACGGTCAAGAAAATGGGCGTTATTTGACAAATGGGCGTGGCAATATTAGAAAAAGACTATATCTCGAATAATATTGATACTATGGTACTGCAATTTAGTAAAAAGGTAGGCATTACTATTAAAAATTATGGCCAATAAAGTGGGCGTTATTCGACAAATGGGCGTGACAATATTATAAAAACACTGTATCTCGAATAATATGGACACTGGCATACTGATATTTAGTGTAGTGGTAGGCCCAGCTATTACAAATTGCCGTCAACAAAATGGGCGTTAATGGACAAATGGGCGTGGCGATATTATAAAAAGAGTATATCTCGAATAATATTGACACTAGGGTCCTGAAATTTATTACAGTACAGGGGTAGGCAGAATTATTTAAAATGATGGTCAATAGAGTAGGCGTTATTCGATAAATGGGCGTGGCAATACTAGAAACACACTATCGCAGTTAATATTGACGCTGGGGTACTGAAATGAAGTACAGGGGTAGGCACAATTATTGGAAATTACGCTCAAGAAAGTGGGCGCTTATTTAACAGAAGGGCGTGGCAATATTAGAAAAACACTTTATCTCGAATAATATTGACACTAGGGTAATAAAACTAGTTACAAGAATGGGTATAATAATTTCAAAACATTTGACATCTAATTTAAATTTAATAGGCAGATATTTGAAATAACAAACAAACTTTCAGAATTAAATAGAACAAATTTTTTCGGAACAATTGTATTTATGTTGTTTATTCACTTTTTCCGAAAATTTATCATATTCTCTAAAAAGGAAGAAATAAAAATTTAAAAAAAAAAACAACCGACTACAAAATCACTACAAAGTAAAAAATAAAAATTTATTTTATTCCACCTTCTTTTTTTTTTTTTTTGATTTAACTAATTTTGTTGCTCAAGGCTCTATATTCCAAAATTGTATAACATTCATGAAATTATTCCAAATAGGAACAAATAGGAACAATAGGAACAAATAGGAAATTATTATTATATAAATAAATTCCGCCAATCCTTAATATGTTTTCTTGGTAGAACTGATTGTATTTTGGTTTCATGCCCATTTCGTCCCGCATCTCTGATTCGTCTTCTTACAAATCTTAATTAACGCAGACTCTTTGTTAAATTTATCAATCACATCTTTCTGAAATCCTTATTTATATAACTAAGGACTCGAAAGAATACTCTTAAGACTCTTTATTGAAGAATATATCAATTCGATTTGCGGTTTTCTGTGAAAATGCTTTGCTATGTTTATTTGTATTATTAACTTATTAAAAATATGGCTTATTGCAAATTTTTTTTGAGATTTTTTGATTATTTTTTTATATATTTTTGACTTTTCCAATGAGAAATTAATTATATATGTAGATTATTTTTTGACATATTTTTGACGTTTGCAATCAATGCAAAAGCCTTTTTTTCTAAAATACAATGGGACCTCTATACATCTCTATACATATATTGAAATAAATTTTCACAATGTTTACATTTTTGGCTGGACGGGCTTGCATGGATTTATTTCAATAACACAATTAGATATTTCAGATATTAGATATTATTTTCAGGATATGTATTAAAATAAATTCTTTTTCCGAATTTCTTTGTTTTCAATTTTTTTAGGTCAAATAGGAAATTTTTCATATAATATAGGTATATATTATTCTCAGGATTTATATGAAAATAAATGATTTTTTTCAGAATTTCTTTGTTTTTAATTTTTTTGAAGGTGGAGGATTTGAAACTGGGTTCTCTGGCGTAAGAGTCACACACTCTACCCACTACGCCACGGCCGCCGCGCTAATATAATCAGACTTTTAATCAGAAGCGCCAACTTCAACGCATTTGTATTCATCAAGAAATTAATATATATATGATAATAAAAGATATAAGAAAAAAATTAATATAATAAGATTTGTCATGGGAAATATTTTCTAAAACTATACCTATACGTTTGGTCGTTACGAAATTTTTTGGTAGAAGTACGCCTTTTTGTAAATTTCGAGTTTGAATATTTTTACGAAAAAAATTTGCAAAAGTCGAAAAATAAAAATTTTTCAAAATGCAAACAAGAAATGCACTAAGGTCAGTTTTAAGCTAATTTGTGCAAAAAATTTAAAAAACCGAAAATGGGATAAAATAGTTATAGCTGTTGCAACTTGACTTTTTTTTTCAAAAATCCTTAAAGTGCCCTTTTCTGGCATAGATTTATAAGTCAAGTTAGCATAGTAAAAAAATTAATTTTATTTATATTAGATAAATTTATTCGTTTTTTTTAGTTTAGTTAGCCGAGTTTAGGACATAGAGATAGAAAATAAATGAATAAATTTTTTAAAAAAATTTAAAAATTTATTCATTTTAAAGATTGTAACATTTGCCAGTATTTTGTCCTTGGGTGCATTTCAATCTAATCAGAAATGAAGAAGTTATAGCGATTTTTCTTTACCTTCATACTTCTAAATAGACAAAATCATATTAATACCATTTCTGACTATCGACGAAATCCAACCAAAAAATTAAAAAAAAAACACCTGGGAAGAAGCAAAAAATCCAAGCAGACAGCAAAAACAAAAAAAAATCAGTCAAACCAGTCGACTGATTAGAATTCCTGCAAATGATGCATGCAAATTTCTTTCTTCCACTTCAGCTACCCACACACATGCATTTTGCTGTTATTTGTTGTTGAGAAAGAATTACTTCAATTGAGTTGTGGCCGACTGCTTACGTATTTGCCTTGTACGCGAAATGCCTGGGTTCGCGGCTAGGTGGCGGCAATTACTTGTTTTTTTTTTGTTTTTTTTAATTTGCTGCTATTAAATGCAAGATTTTTTTTCGACCTAAAAAAATATTTCATGTAGGTGATTACAAATATTAAAAAATATTAAATATAAAAATCCTTTCATATTTTCATGCAAATACCTGAATCTTGCAAATATCTAATTGGCATATTGAAATAAATGCATGCAATATACTAGCAAGCCAGGCAAAAAATGTGGTAAAAAAAATTTTAATTATTCCAATTTTTTTTTAAGAAATAAAATAAATTCCATTAAGTTGAGATAATTAAAAACTTTGAAAAAATAACATTTCGTATTTTCATACTTCAACTTGAAATAAGTATGAAATGAAATGAAATAAATCTATGTATGCAATCAAAGTAGCAAAAAAATGTAACATTGTACATACTGAAAAAATTCAATTATGAAATTTATTTGAAAATTTCATAAATTGAATTATATGAAAAATTTCCTATTTGACCTAAAAAGTTAAAAACAAAGAAATTCGGGAAAAAACATTTATTTTCATACATATCCTGAAAATAATATTTAATATCTGAAATATCTAATTGTGTTATTGAAATCAGGCCATGCAAGCCCGTCCAGCCAAAAATGTAAACATTGTGAAAATTTATTTCAATAACACAAAAACCAGTCAAATCAGTATAAAATATAATACTGCAAAACGTAAACATTGTGCAGAATTTATTATTAAAACCAGTCAAACCAGTTTCAGCCAGTTTATAGAATCTGACAACAACAACGGCGACTGCACAAATACCGGCAGAAATGTTTTCGAATATCACATTTCGAATATCAGAGTCGTTTTAGGCAAAACGCCGTAGGTATGTTTCTGTGTGTAGATTTGATAATTTAATGGTTTTTTTTGAATAACTTAAATTCAAAAATTTAAAGCAACATCAAAAAACTTAAAAAACACACGTCAATATTCACACCAGTAAATTTTATTACATTTCATTATTATTTTATTTGTTTTATTACATCTTACAGTCAATTGTTAAAACAGAAGCATGTACCAACAACAGCACAACCGCATTTACATAAAAAAATATTACCACTGTGAGGATCGATCCCGTGATCCATTGATTAATAAACCTACACTCTTTCCACCGAGCCAAACAACACTGCTAAGTTTTCATGTTGATTTAATATTAAATATATAACTGCAGCTATGTTAACAGTTATTAACAGGTGGCGTTACCAAATTGAGGATGATACCAGTGTTGTGACTTGCAAATTTTAGATAGTGGTAGGTTGAGTCTAAAATGGGTGGTGAATTTTAAAAAAACGTTGGAATATATTTTTCTTCTTAAGGAAAAATTCGACTGAAATCCTACAGCAAGACAAATCATAAGAAGTACCTATACCATAAAGCAAGTTTTTTCACGCTGAATTAGTTTCATTGCAAATAATTCCCATAAAATCTAGTATGTAATAAATATGTAATAAAATTTCTTATAAAAATTTTAATTATAATGCCGTAATTTTTATATAAATATATTAAAAAGTGATAGATTTTAAAAAAATTCAAATAGTGGTAGAAACCAAAAAAGTGCTAGATTTACCACAATTGTGGAAAAGTGGCAATACTGATGATTCTTGTAGCAAGTGGTTTAGCAGCTACCCAAACCATAAAAATCATATAATCAACTCTTTTAGCAACCCTGTAGGAAAATCAACTAATTTAAAAGTAGTTGATAAAGTAGTTTTCTGTCAACCACAACTAGTTGAAATTCTGACTTTTTTCCATAGAACGAACTAACATATTTTGTATGGTGATGTCCGCTAAATAAGTCAATTGACTTTCGTCTGCATATATTTTCAACTACTTGTTAAATTAGTTATATTTAAATTATTTTTATAATTACTTTAAAATAGCCAATTGAAAACTATTACTGATGGCCTAAATATAATATTTGATGAAATAACATGGTTAAATATATATAAACTTGTAATCTAAAAAAAAATTTGCAATTAAAACATGTCAAAATCAGAGTAGTTGCCGCCTTAATATAATTCAAAGCAGTTCATAGACTGGTTTATATTAAATTAGTTTTTTAATTAGTTGTTTTTAAAAACAAGTTAGTTCCTATAGGGAAGTAGCTACCCAAACCACACAAATACTTTAATATATTATTGGATGTGCTAGCATAGCTTTAATTGCACTTAATACTGAATCAATGCTTCTGCGTAAAGAAGGCGTTTGGCTCAATGGATAGAGTATAGAATTCCAATCGGAGGTTGACGGGTTCGAATCAGGGATGATATTTGGGGGCTTTTAGGGCTTTTTTGGGCCCTTTTTCATTTCAAAAGCCCCGAGGCCCTTCTTATCCATTTTAGGCCCTTTTGGAAAAAATTGGCAAAAAAGCCCGAAATTTTGGAAGCATTAAATTTCGGAAAAAATACCCGAATTTGAAATGGCAACTGAGCCCGAAAGAAAGAAATAATGCGCGAATGGTTTGGAAGTAAAGCCCGAAAGAAATGAAAATTACTACCGAAATTTTCAGCAGTTTTTCGGTCTTTATTTCCAAATTTTTAGGGTATTATTTTCCGAGATTTAATATAAGATTATCAAAGTATAAAGTATAAGATTACAGATTTGAGTAGTAAATTAATATTCCCCTGTAAAAATATCTGCAAAATTTTCTTCATTTTATTTGTTTTTTGATGTAATTCATGAACAAAGGGTCAATGGACATTATGCACGGATTAGGTCCAGATGGTGTTTTTTTTATGATAAAATGATTTGCTCTTTTACGGAATAATGTTTTTTTACCTTCTGTACAAGGACGAACTATTTAATCATAACGAATTTAAAATTTCTTAACTTTTCGGTAAACAAAAATTTGGGCGTTTTTCCATATTTTAATTTGGCAAAAATGCCTGATTTTTTTCGGTCCTAAATTCCTAGCTTATTTTTCGGGCCTTTCTTTATTTTCAAATATTTGCAAAAAAGATCCTAATTTTATTGGTTCAAACACCCAAAAAAATGAGATAATCGCTAGAAATTTCGGTCATTGTTTTTCGACGAATTAATGCCCGATTTTGTGTTGAAAATTTCGGGTTTTTTGTAATTTTTTTTCGTCCGTAATTTCTGGAAGCCAATTGTTAGCAACCTTTGAATTATTTCGTAAATAGAAATATCTGGAGAAAGAAAAAAAAAATTATCTCTTAGTGATATCATGAAAAGATATGACAACCGCGGGGGGAGAGGGGTGACGGATAGCCCTCGACCGATTTTAGTTAATTATTTGAAATTTTTAAAAACATGATGATCGAGTGATAAAAATAAAAAAAGAGTTATAATTACCATTTCACTAGTAGTCAATGTGAACTATCAGTTAAAGACAAAAAGCTAAATTGCATCCAAAAAAGTAGGTGTTTTATGTATGAAAAACCCCCTCAAAAGCAAAATTTCGTTAAAAAATGTGCAACATTGTCCAATTTTTTTCGATTATTTTTCGTTTGAATTTCCCATTCATTTTTTATTTCATTCACCCCGATTTTGTATGGAAAAATGTTGGGTAATTTTTCATTTCATTTCTTATGTTATTTTTTATTGTTTGTATATAGTTTGTATAGATAGTTCCTATCGCCTTTTAAATTGTTCTCAGTAAAACAAGTTAGTTGAAAGATTAGATGAAAAGAGTGAACCTTAGTCCCGCTTCATGAATAAGACTTCTTGCAAGACTTAACGGAGAGTCTGCATTAAACTGCATATTCATTTCTGACATTCTACGACTATTTCTAGATTGAAATCCGGGTGTGGTTTTGGTGGAAAAGCTTTGCAATTTTTATTTTTTTTTTTTTATCAAATTTAGGATTGACTTTTCAGAATAATTTTTTTGTTAAAAATTTTCTTGTAGAACCACTTTATCTATAGATTATTTTTTGCGTCTTTTTAACTTTTACAAACAAAGCGTGAAATGAAATCTTTTTGAAAGAATAACCTTAAACTATATCACTTTCATCCAAAATTTTTGATTTAAGATGGAAGTGATTTCATTAAATCATTTAAATTAAAATGTGCTGTTTTGTGATTAACCAAGTATTTCCATATTTAGGCTAAAACAGCTAAACCGAAATAAAACACACGAAAAAGTTTGATTTTCCAGAACTGTTAGTTGGAAATGAATTATTTTTTTCCATTACAATAACTAACCTTTTTAAAGAAAATGCGAAATAAAATTGACTTGTTGAGATAATTAAAAAGCGTGCTATTTTTGTAACAAGGGCCGTATATCCATATTGAAACTCTTCAATATTGAGCAGAGACTGTAAATAATAATTATTTTCAAATTTTTGGTAACCAAAAAAGCAGTGTGAAAAAATTGTTGTACCGCCGATTGGAAGGTACCATTAGACTCCTCGCACATTGTCGAACATGTTTTCGTATTGATTTTTAAATTATTAATTTTTATTTTTTTGAGCAAAAAAAAAATTAAAAAAAAAAAATTGAATTTTGAGCAAAAAATAATAAATATTTCTGATTTATATTTTTTAAGGCAAAAATAAAAAGCAAAATGTGGATCTAAGCTTACAGTTCTTCATGAGTCATCATCATCATCATCATCACCATCATCATGCGTAGAGCGTGAATTTCATGCCTTAAAACTAGTTAAAATTTGTAAAACTTTGGTTCAACCGTAAACTTAGATCCTCATTTTGCTTTTTATTTTTGCCTTAAAAAATAAAAATCAAAACTTACCAGCTATTTAGTGCTCAAAAAAATATCGGTCAGATTTTCCTTTTTATATTAAGACTTGCCAGTTATTTAGTGCTCAAAAATTTATAGGTCAGATTTTGCCTTAAAAAATCAAGAAGCAGAAATAGTTATTATTTTTTGCTCAAAATTTTAAAAGTCAAAATATAATAATTATTATTTTTTGCTTTTTATTATAAAATGCATAATTGGTACGATCTCTGATATTGAGATACAATTTTTTAAATCTAAAAGCCATATTAATGTCAAATTGGCCCTATTTTTATATGAATTTTGGCCCTTTTACAGTAAAGCCAATATCATCCCTGGTTCGAATCCCCACGGCAGGCGGAGAAGTGTTTAATATATTAAATTGTATTGTAAAAAACGCAGAAACAAAGAAACCTTAAACAATTCTAAGAAAAAATCTGTCGAAAATTTTTCAGATTTCACTCTAAGCAAATCACAGAGCGAGGAGTTAAAAGCTTCGCTTCGAAAAAAAAAATCTGAAAAACTTATATGTGGTCATGGCAGAATATTCAAATAGAAAGTCTTTCATATTAAATTACCACTAAGGGCCCCATTCTTGTCAAAAATACCGTATTTTTGTATAAATTTTGGCCCTTTTAAAACTTACGAATTCGCTCTTGTGTTTTACATATATAAACATCGACGAGAGTTATTTCAATCAGTTGGCGCTGATACTTCATGCTAAAATGTCCACGCTGCTTGATTCATTAAACTTGATTGTTATGCAGCGAAAAAAAATGAGAGCGATACTCGACTACCACAAGCACAAAATTAAAGAAAATACAATAGTATTAGTGTGCCCATCACTGCTTTAAACTTGATTCCCTGTAGGAAAATCAACTAATTTTAAAGTAGTTTTTTGTCAACCACAACTAGTTGAAATTCTGACTTTTTTCCATAGAACGAACTAACTTATTTTGTATGGTGATGTCCGCTTAATAAGTCAATTGACTTTCGTCTGCATATATTTTCAACTACTTGTTAAACTAGTTAAATTTAAATTATTTTTTTAATTACTTTAAAATAACCAATTGAAAACTATTTAATATTCCACTTACTGAAGATGAATTTAAAAGCATACAAATTTTAAATTTCTATACATCAAAGAGATCATTTATTTGACTGTTTTGAAAAATACATAAATCATGCCAAAAAAATCATGCCAGGTCGACACAAATAAATTCTGAAATATAAAATCTGATCAGAGTTTTTAATGGAAAATTGTGAAATTTCGTTCTTTGAGGTGTTTTAATTGATTTTTATATAATTCAAAAGTGATTCAACCATTCAACTGGCTTCATTGCCAGTTAATTCAAAAAAGGACTAGTAATTACATTCAAGGAGCGCAACAGAAGTACGCTGCGATGGTAGATATAATTTCATTATTCCTTTCTTCATTGGACTATTTCTGCTTCCAACAGGTGATAGTTCCAGAAGCTGAAGGAACTCTGCGCTTTCATGTGAGCATGCCTACCAGAGAACTGCACAAGCCTACTTGAAATCGATTTCAAGTACTTGCTTAAAATACAAGTTCAAGCTAGCTTGAGCTTGATAGTTTTCAATGAAGTCTGACTTGTGATTGAAAATAAAGAAGCCCATGACAGCTTGTGACTTGCAAGTATGCTAGCTTACAAGCGAACGGCACGAAGTCCCAAGTAAAGAAAAAATTGATGCCTTCGGCAAAAAGCTTAAAAAGCTTGAAATTGGAGGCAAGTATCCAATATAAAAACAAGTATCCAAAAAATGCAATGAGTGCAATGGGTGCACGTCAAGACAAGTGTTTAACTGTCCACTGTAAGTCAAATTGTAAGTCAAACACATGTTTCCGCCCCTCCCTAAAAATATGGTGAATGGGGGCACATAGACCCCCTATTCGCGTGTCTCAAGAATGCTTCCTCCATTATCAATTCAAATCAAAATTCCATTATCAACAAAAAATTTAAATATATCGAAAAATCCTCGAAAAATCTTCGAAAAAGTAGAAAAAGTGCCCTATCTCAAAGGGGAAGGAAGATACGTAATAAATAACCATTTTTTGGCGGTTCATAAGGGGGGCAGTTCTGAGACGCACAAATAGAGGTGTCTATCATCCCCCCATTTGCAACATTTTTAGGGGGGCCACGTCGAAACACGTGTTTAACTGTCCACTGCAATTCAAATTGTAAGTCAAACACGTGTTTCGGGACCCCCTTAAACTTATAGCAAATGGGGGCCTATTTTTACCTATTGTTCGCTCCAGCACCAAATTCGTCAAAATAAAAAAATTTTAGGTGGCAACACTATTAACCATATTAAATTGTAAAATTCGGACATCAGATTCGAAGTTAGCGACCCCTTAACACTATTAAATTATATTTAAAACTCTTAAAAATACATTTTGGTAGGTGGCAACACTGGTATAAGAAAATTACACAATTTTGAAATTCTGGCAACGGATTCGGACTCAGGGACACATTTTTAACTAGTGTTTGCTCAAGCACCGAATTCGTGGCAATAAAAAAATTTTAGGTGGCAACACTAATAATCATCTTAAATTTTAAAATTCTGACATCAGATTCGAAGTCAGCGACCCCTTAACACTGTTAAACAGTGTTTAAAACTCTTAAAAATGCATTTTACTAGGTGGCAATACTATGGAGAAAATTTAGGTGGCAAGCCTATCCTCCATCTTAAATTTTAAAACTGTGATATCAGATTCGAAATCAAATCCGTTGTCAGAAATTCAAAATAACAAGAATTCGCAAAAATAAAAAAAAAATCAAGGTGGCAACTCTATTCGCCATCTTGAATTTTAAATTTTTACATCAATTTCAAAATCAGCTACCCCCTAACACTGCCAACCACGGAGTCCACAGAACCCTTAAAAGTCTTAATACGCTTAAGATTTTCCTAAACAAGCTAATTGAATTTTTTCGGATACTTGCTTTAAATTCAATTAATTGGATACTTGCGAGCTTACAAGCTTTTGCCGAACGTTTCAAGCTTTTCAACTTTCTTACCCGACATAGTAAGCCTCAACAAGCAAGCCAACGAAAATGCTTGGATATGACTAGTAATTGTTTGCTATTTTTATAAGCAATAATTCAAGTACTTGAAAAAGCTTGAATTTCAAGTAGGCTTGTGCAGTTCTCTGATACCTACCACGGAAGCAGTTTACAAAAACGGGCACGCCACCGCCTGGGTACATGAGCGAAGCTGGCGATCCAATTGATCGGAATTGTGTGGATACTGCGCCTGTTATTTAACACGAGCCAGATTTTTGCTGCTTCATTTCAAAATATGAGCTAAACAAGCGTGTCAGCGGTATTTTCCACGCTTTGCAAGCATCAATCATGGCCGATGGACACACCGATATTTTGCTTAGTGCTTCTTTTAAGTGTCAATCGCAATGAAGTGATGGAGCAGACTCGACGCTACGTAGGGAAAGGCGTGCGTTTTTACTATTGAAGTGATGAGATGTTTGCTGAATGGTTAAGCAATGCATCAATTTCAGTACAGAGTCCAAATTGTGTATTATTTGCTAAACAGTACCAGTTTGTAATTTGAATATCTTAAATAATAAAGAATTTTTAATCGTTTCACAGGGCTTAGAGGCAGTTTATTAGTTTTAAAGTGTGTTTACCACGTCTGTCTTGCAGCTCAATGTCATAAATAAAAAAAATATGTCTTTTTGAAACAAAATGTTAGTGAAGCCTAAACAATATTTGATGAAATAACATGGTTTAATATTTATAAACTTGTAAACTAATAAAAATTTGCAATTAAAACATGTCCAAGTCAGAGTAGTTGCCGCCTTAATATAACTTGTTTTTAAGTAGTATTTCAATTACTTCATATATAACGCAATAAAAACTATTTAGAATTGAAGTGGATCCCGCCTTAATATAATTCAAAGTACTTCATATACTAGTTTATTTTAAACTAGTTTTTTAATTAGTTGTTTTCAAAAAAAAGTTAGTTGGTTCCTATAGGGTTGTTATGCAGCGGCAAAAAGGATGAAAGAAGGACTCAACTACCACAAGCACCTATCACTGTGCCCAACACTGTTGTTAACCATTATACCATGGATCTTGCTCATGCCGTGGTTATGCTAGCCAAACATGATTGCCGAACATTTTTTGTTGTTATTGTTTCTCATGCAAAGAGTGAAATTAACTTTTTCTGAAATTCATTCTCTAGTTCTCGGACCGAACATTTTTGGTTGCTGATTGAAACCAAGATTAATAGATATAAAGGTTACGCACTCCGTGCGCTAAAAATGAAATCTTCTGCGCAGCCCTGTGCAGCCTACGACAACCGGGTTGTCAGTTGTGAAACTTTATGAATACAAACAAAAGAAAATATTAAAAAAGAAAAAGCAAACATAAGCAGCTAAGATTGCCAGATCCTGAAAGGCTGTTGTCGGGACAAGTCAAGAAAGTTCCGAGATTTCTTATAAGTGGCCGAGACAATAAAAATTAGATTTGTGTACTAGTGTGCACAGTTTATAAACATAAAATTAAATCTTAACCAACATTAACATAAATTGGATTTAAATAATTAACAAAATCATCAATGAAAACTAAGTAATAAAAACACAACAATTCACAACAATAGAACATTGATGTTTCATAAAATTAAAATGTTATATATGGGCAAATCCTAGCTGCCGGACATTTCTTTCGGACGCTTCTTTTTCATGCGATGCAGAGCTATATTTGGAATAGGTGTATATTATCGAAAATCTATCTATTGGTATAATAAAAAAAAAATATTAAAATTTTTATTCAACTTCATTTTATAGTAGAATTTTTATTTTGAACATGCGTTCGGATTTTTCACGAAACGGAATTCATTTTGGAACTAAGTTCATACGATGCCTAGATCTGCGAGTTTATCAGCCGTATAAAAAAGTCAGAAGATAATATTTTTTAAGATACAAGCTATCAGAAAAGTCATGCGTCGTATTTATTTAGGGCATAGTGAGGTCACAGTAAATTATTTTATTTGTTCGGACGTTTCGTGCCGTACGTTTCAGAATTAAGGCGGTCTTCTCATTCAAAACCCGTTTTTTGGACCCTTTTTAAAAAAATTCTTATTTGAAAACGCAAAGAATAATTGAAAACTTTTTTTATTTATTGTATTACAAAAGGTTCAAAGTAAATAAAAAATTTTTTTTTGCCTCGATACGTGGGCTGTTCAAAAAGTAATGAGACTTCAAAGTTGGTGGGGAAAAAAAAAGGTGTCGTCACGGCGGCCACGATTCCGGGTCTCCGGAGCGTCTGAAATGAAAAAAAAAAACGGGGTTATAATCAGTATAGATGTAATTCTCGGGTGAGCCTCAAGCTTAATTTTGTGATTTTTTTGACAAAATGGCGGCCATTCAAAAAAAAAATTTCAATTTCGGGTTTTTTTTTTTTAGTTTAGTGTAAAAAAAAATAGTAAAAAATTTTTTAAAATTATGGTCGAGGTTCACCCGAGAATGGTGACAATTCTGCGTCGATTCCACTTTGTTTCAAGAAAATCGGTTCAGTTGAACTGGAGATATCATGGCCGCCAGTTCGAAAAACGTGGGTTCGAGATAAACGCGTTTAAAGTTTGAAGTAATTTTTTTATAGCTCATTTTGACGAAGACCTTGCTTCACAAAAAAGGCTGTATCTTCTAAAGTATTTCGAATTTCTAAAAATCCTTTTAGGGGCATATTCACAACTACCCAAGCTATAAATAAATGCAAAAAAAAGTAAAAAAAAAAGTTGCTCAATGAGAAGACCGCCTTAAGTAACTAAGTAATAAAGAAACAAATTTCCTATGTTATTCTATCCTTGTCTCAATCATTGTATTATGATCTTTAGCCATTACCTTCCTTTTTTATCGGGGAATAAGCTCTAATACGCGGGGAAATAGAACACTTTTTGCATTCTTTAATAATTTAATAATACTGATAAATATTTTTTCAAAATTAATTTGTGTTTTCACACCTGAAAAATAATTAAAACTTATCGTTCTAACAATAAAAAATTTTCGGCTTATAACACTGCTTGGAAATCGGCACCAATCATTATTATGTTGAAGCTTTAAATGAAATTAAAATAAGATTTTCTGGCCAGTATTAAAGCATTTTAAAATGTTGTGAAATTATTTATGATAAGAACTTGCCTACCCAAAAGTCAGTAGCTTCTCTGGCATGTAAGATCTTTTATTTTTGAAAGAAAATTTACTGAGTGGCAATACTGCTTCGGACTATAAAAAAACGAAAAGTAAGAGCAGCGGTGAGCGATCAGATTTTGCAGACGTCTCTACCATGACAGAATTATAAGGTAGGGCCGAGTAGCTTAGTCCCGGTTTAAATTCGCCAACAGTTGACGGTCAATTTTTGTGGCCCCTTTTAAAGTCGACTCTTCAGTTCATACAGATCAAGAGTTGACGATCAATTCTTGCCACGCTTTGCAAGTACACGAAATGAAAAATAACGGGACAACGAAAGAACATAAGCATATTGCGCACAGTTACCGGTACGTTCAATTCTGTTTTTTCCCTTTCCTCGTTAGTTGCTCAGCCAGGGATTTAGGAGTTGACCGTCAACTGTTGACGTGTGTAAACCGGGACTTAGTGCCCTCACACGTCATCGAATAGTGAAACGACGAACTTCGTAGAAATTGCAAACGAAGTATATATAAAATGTTTCCAAGTTGTAAACTGTGCTGTTTCGCGTGTTAAATTTATGATAATTTGAGTGAAAATATTATAAAAACAATGAAATAAAAACTATAAAATATGGAAGAAGTCTTAAATTTGCAAGAAAACTTGTAGCAATTCTAACCTGAAATCAACTGTGAAAAGAATACACAAAGAAACTCGAGATGAACAGCTGATTTTGACAACTAGTCGGAATTTTCTCTACTCATTATTGTCCGAGTCGGCCCTACCATGGCAGAAGGGCCGAGTCGTTTAGTGCACTCACGCGTCAACGTATATTGAATAATGAGAATGCCGGCTAGTTGTCAAAACGACGAATTTCATAGAAATTGCAAACGAAGTAAATATAAAATGTTTCCAAGTTGTAAACTGTGCCGTCTCGTGTGTTAAATTTTTGATAATTTGAGTGAAAATATTATAATAATAATATTATAATAATAAAAACGATAAAATGTGGAAGAAGTCTTGAAAATGCAAGAAAACTTGTAGCAATTCTAACCTAAAATCAACTGCGAAACGTGAACACAAAGAAACTCGAGATGAACAGCTGATTTTGACAACTAGCCGGCATTTTCTCTGCTGTCTACTCCATTCCTTAGAATTCTGCCATGGTCTCTATCAGAGATAAAGAGAGAGGAAACTCTCTCTAAAGCAAAGCAAACATTTATTAGTGTTTGATTTTTTTTAAAAATTTACATAAATCCATAGTAGAATAAATAAAAGCAGTCACACGTCTGAGAGCCGACTACCATGACTGTTAAAAAGAAGTAAAAACATTACGCGGAGACTCACTTTGCTACTCAGTAATTAGTGACAGAACATTATTTGCACTAATTTTGACAATTATGGTAGTTAAGAAAAAGAGTATAATAAATCATAAATCATGCTCAATTCACGCATTAACGTAAATATCGTAATAACGAAGTGATTAATAAAATAACGATATAAAATCCAAGTAGTACACTGCATTAGCGTTGCGTTCCATCACCGTGATTTACAAAATAATGACATAAATTTCGGTCTTGTTTCTTTTTCTTTAAATATTACTAAAGATATGTGTTCAATTTATAAAGTGGAGATTTCGAATATTTTCTTGAATTGCTTTTTATCATCGACTCAAGTCTTCATATTTCTATTACGAATTCGGCAATAAGTGCACCTTATATTGTATAAAATTGCATTTTCACAACACAAGGTAGTTGCAATAATAACAGCGGCCCAACAAATAAACGTACCACATTGTAACTATAGCCAATTTTATTTTCACCGTCAGTAACATGCTGAAATTTGATTTCTGAGAATTGGGTTGCGAGCAAATCTGCGCTATTTTAAGGTGAAAATGTGTTAAAAGATGTGTATAAAAAGATAACGCAATTCTCTTTTGTAGAAATTCCTTCCCACTATAACCAATATTGGCTGGAAAAATGTTTTAATTTATGATGCGCATCATTTGACAGGAAGCAGTTGAATTTTTTTTTTGCCAAACTTCTGCCAGTCAGATCCAGACGTTATTTCTGGCAAAGTAATGTTCGACACTCAGCTGCGTACTGCACTGCCTCACCACGGTAGAGCCAACAAAATGAATTTAACTTCAGAAGTGAGCCCGCATAACGAGCAGCACGTAAAATTATTATTTTTTTTTACCAAGTTCTGTACTAAAAATTGCACCGATGACTGCTCTCAACTACTTGCAACCAGACGCAATCGCATACAATTCGCATTCACAAGTGGCGCACAACTTTTTTGGCCTTCAAACAGCACTGCCAGTTTAGTTTTATTTTTTTTTTTTTCGATTTATTTTTGTTCTGTTTTCTTGTGCTAGTTGGCTTAGTTTTGTCTCCTTGAATTTGCCTGTATTCGGCAAGTTTAAGTTGAAGATGTAATCTGTATCTGAACTCAGTTTGCATGTTTGCAGGTTCTTTCGCGAATATCTCCATTTCTGTCTTGTTTCTGGCTGTTTTGTCTGCCTGTCTGTCCTTCTGTTCTTCCTCTTTCAATGCTTGTCAGAGTGTTTACAAAGTAATTATTTGCGGCAAAATGAAATTTTTAAGATGAGAAAAGTTTGAAACATTTATTTGGTCTTGTGGTTGTTTCTCGTTATTGCCATGTCAAAATATTTGATCGCTTTTCATAATATTTTAAGAGCACTTTACTGTTTCTACTTCTCCAAAGAATAAAGTTCGTTAAGAACAAACTTGCGAAAACAAAAATAATTTTGAATAAATTCAAGCGTGAAATACATACAATAAAAAACTCCGTTTTATCTTGAAGGTCAAAAAACTCGATCGTGTGCAGCGTGTTTTTTTTAAGATTCAATAAGAGGGGAAAAGCTTTTTTATGATGATTGATTTTAATAAAAGAAGTTCATATTCCTGATTTATGTGTTTTTGGGACATTGCTGAAGTTAAATGGGTATATTGCGTGTTTTTAAATAGAAGACCCCAGTGACTATTAGGCATCAAGAGATTTTTGTGTTTTTCAACTTCCCAACGTAATTTTTTTTCAAATTGAAAAATTAGCTGACTTCCTTTCTTCTGCGCATGTTATTTCTTTATGCATGTTTGGAAACGATTGATTGTTATATTTGAGTCGTTCCGAACGACAAAAATAACATAGCCGGTAGCATTCGTCGGACAAACGAATCTAAACCAAACATAACAAAATGAAGGATTTGTAAAAGATTAATGCTGTATAAAAGCAAAAAAATTACACAATTTTGGAAATCTGGAAACGAATTCGGATTCAGCGACCCATTTTAACCTATTTTTGCTCCAGCATCGAATTCGTGAAAATAAAAAAATTTTAGGTGGCACACCATTAACCATCTTGAATTTTAAAATTCTGACAGTGTAAAATGCGACCATCTAATTCTGCCATCGCATGTACAATTCCAATTTCCAATTTTTAAAATCTTAAATTCAATTTATGCACCGAATGCTATGTTGTGCACATAACATTCGACTCATATATTTTTGCTGCATTAATTTTTTACAAATCCTTCAATTCCTTCATTCTGTTATGTTTGGTTTAGATTCGTTTGCTTGACGAATGCTACCGGGTATGTTATTACGTTACGTTCCGAACGACTTAAACATAACAATCACTCGTTTCCAAACGAATGTGTTGAAAGTCGGTTTAAGACTACCCGTGCAGCAGGGATGATATTGACTTAGTTGGAAAAAGGCCAGAATTCAAACAAAAATTGGGCCAATTTGACGTTAATAGGGCTTTTAGTTTTAAAAAGTGGCAATTCAATATTGAAGACTTTCACACGGTCATGCCATGGTCTCACAAATAGCACACTTTTTAATAATCTCAACAAGTCCAGTTTATTTTTGCTGAAAATAGTCAAAATTTTAAATTAACAGTTTTGACAATTTAAAAAACTTTAACTTTTCGTGTTTTATTTCGTTTGTGCCGTTTAAGTCAAACTTGGAAGGAAGTTCTTGGTTGATCACAAAAATAGCACACTCTAATTTAAATTATTAAATTAAATCACTCTCCATCTTTGTAGTGTTTAAGGTGATTATTTCAAGCTTCATTTTAAGGTGAATGAGCAATTTAATGTAGACTCTTCTCCGTTAAGACTTGTAAGAAGACGTTGATTAGAAAAAATTCACTGCTGCCAAAAAATATATTAAGCCATGGCTGAATTTAACAAAAAATAGTTTCATAAATGACCACAATCTTAGAATAAAGAATTTTGCAGGAAGAAAATTAAGTCAAATTACATCTGATAAGATGACAAAACAATCGCCAAGAAATAAATTTTAAATTTGCTACCAAAACTTCATCAGGGTGTAGAGAGATGGTACTGACCTGATTTTCTTGGCGTTGATATTGAATTGATAACAAAATTGATTAATTTGTATGTATATTAAGGCATTGTCAGGCATATATTAGGCATAATTTTGGGTATATTTTCGTTTTTATTATGTGATTTTTTTACATTTATCTTTAATTTTTTTTGGGTAATTTTACGTTTTAGTGATTTTTAATTTTAAATTTTGTGTGAACTTTCTGTGGACGATATTTCCTACCTCCAATTTCTACCTCAAAATTTAAAATTTTGTAGAACGATGGCATAGTACACAATGTTTTCAACAGACATCAACCATAAAACTTTTCTTGTTAAAAATTGCGATTATTTTTTTGGCTTAAACTTTTTCAAAAGGGCCTAAAACGACTAAAAAAGGCCTCGGGGCTTTTACAATTAAAAAAGGCTAAAAAAAAGCCCTAAAAGCCCCCAAATATCATAAATGCCGTGCAAAGGTTTAGTATATATGTTTATTAGGGCGGGTCGATTTAAAAATCGCTCAATGCTCTGTGAAAATTGTATTCTAGGGATCAAAATAAGAAACTTTGCCGAAGGAACCATACCTCTAAAATGAATTCTGATGTCCCCCAATTTGGGTCAAACTTTTGGGTAGGGGCAAATTTTGAAAAATCCCACTTTGACCCATTTAGAGTGCTCCAATCGAGTCCAAATGTATGACCGACCTCCACTTACTTTGGAGGCTTGACCCACCCATGCCAGTAGCACACCCCCTGGAACCCCCCTGTGGGGTTCCCCATACAAACATTTTAAAAAAATCACCAGTTTTGGCACTTTACATGAAAAAATCAGCGAAATGGCTATGTTTTTTCTTTATTTTTATTTATTTATTTATAATAATATTTGTTATTTATTTATCATAATATCTATTTTTTCTCTTTTGAAATTTATTTAGTCAGAACATATGTAAATGAAAAAATTAATTTAAGTTAGTTATAGAAAAGAAACTAAAAAAATTATTGTTTGAAGTCTTTTTTACTTTCAAGTCTGGGCAATTTCGCACGGCTCTCTAATGTCGTCGCCATAACAGCCTCTACATTTTCCGGTATAACCCGTTTGGAAACGCTAGCTAGCAATTGAACATGTCGTTCCGTTCCTTGTATGTGTGATGCAATTTTTGGATCATTAAACGGTGGATCATCTTGATTTAAGTATTCTTTCAATGTATCGTACAGAATGCTTCGCGTGAATGGGGTTTCAAATACGTTATTTATGTCATTCATATTGATCATTTCCTTGTAATTTGTGCAATTAAACTTTATATCTGGTTTTTTATAAGCTCTAAGTTGCGTTGGGTCGTCAACATCTGTTCGATAGCGTAGAATTATGTTGATAGCACAGTCGCGCTTTTCTTTGCTATCATCAAACAACATTGATAACAAGATATTTTCCGAATGAGCATAATTGAATTATCTGTAATTACTTGATTGACAATTTTGCGTAAACGAGGTTCTAGAAATCGTGACCAACTAATGAAGTTGAAAAATAATGCACTGCCGTACACGACAGAGCTGTAATACTTGATATTGAAGTACATTGGCACATAACATTTAATTATAAATTCAACCAGAATTCTTAAATTTGCATCTGGATTTTCCGTTGTCATATATAATCGTAATAATCTAGCGGCCTTGGTGAGCCACCGAGAATGTACAATTTTCCCTGGTTTGATGTTAGCCAGATCGACCGAAACCACGCCGCTAGAAATTGCATGGGCCATGTCGTATAAGTACTTCGAATCGGTGGAAAACTCAATTTTTTTCTGGAGCGGGGGCATATTTTCCAACTCAATTTTCTGGAAGCCGTCCACCAACTGAAAATATATAATAATAAAATAATTAAAAATGGTTGACAATTATAATAGATGAGTGATAGCAATAACTTACCGCAAGAGTTTCACAAGTTTCGATTTGACGGCTCAGTTTTCCGGTTGCCGATCTTGGTCCAGTGCTGGTTGATTTATCCAAAGCTTCAAACAAATGCCGAAACGGAAGTTCGTTGAAGTGTAGAAGGCAAACGAACCAATGCAATGGTCTTTTTAACAGCAATTCGCATCGTCGTATAATTCCACCGTGTGGGCCAGTGTTGGTTGGCTCACCGTCAGTGCATATTCCAATTAATGCATCCAGTGATATATTTTTATCGTTGAAAAAATCATTTAATTTGGTTGTTTTGTATTCATCGGTTTCATGTTCCAGTCTTACGTAACCAATCAATTCAGAATTGGGTTCTCTCAAAATAACAAGATGAGGTTCTTTTACCATCCTAGTATGATACTTCTCATCAACTTTAGCTGTCGTTAAAGTATCATCTTTTCTGCCATCGAATGAAAACGCTAACAAATTGGTATGATCTAACCGTTTGCGAACCACTTCTTGTCTGCATTTCTCTTTTTCTCTGCGAACTTTCGATTTATCCATGATGAGAGGCTTGCCATGCTTATCTTTCATTTTAAAATCTTGGAAAAGAGCGGTTCCCAATGCCGATGCTACTCTATCAGGCACACCAAATCTGTCACATACCAAGGCAAAGTTAAAACAATCGTATCTCTCTGTGTATTGTGAACTTGTGCTTCTATCCATATCTTCTTGAACCGGTGGCGGTGCGTATGTTGAATCATCGGGATCTTGGTATGTTGGCATTGATGACATAGACGTTGCTCCTTGCTCTTCAGTTTCCATCACAACTGCATCCATTGTTAGTCTTCTCTGATTATGTTGATCGTGCATGAACTCTTTGAGGCGTTCGGGAACCCAGCCGCATGCACATGGAGCTGCCTTCAAATCGCATTTACATGTTCCAGTGTAAAAAATTGTTTCCAGAGATTTTACGTACTCTGTAAATTGTTGGGTTTTGTTTCTTCTCTTGATTTGCTCTTGATACTTGTCAAGCAATTTATTCAATTTATTAAATACACTTTTTTTCAGCATAATTTCCATACCAAGTTTTTCCCAAATTCCATTCAACTTATCTTGTACTTGCATAGTGAATGATTTATGGGAAAACTTTTTTGTTCTGTTTTAGCACGTTCGCTTAAGTAAAAATAATATCTCAAGATATCCAGATGGGTTGGTAAATTAAGATCAGTCAAATCAGTAGACACACCAAAAACAGTAACATCGTGCTTGGGTATATGACTCATTGGGTTTTCGATAGTTGTTGATGTTGTTGTTGCTTCATCTTGCGGTGTAGAGGATGGTGGATTCATTGTAAACTTTTTGATTTGGAATGGTCAACTTCACTTATTTTTTTTGTTAAATATTTTCTTATCTGAAATTAGCACTTCACACTTTGAGTTCTTCACAACGACTTAATGCATTCACAAAAACTGTTGCGATATATATGGTCTACGAGACGAGGTAATAAGAATGAAATGGTAATTTCAATTCTACCTGCTGTGTCTTGTGGTGGTTTAAAAACGCACACAAGCAATTTTAGGATCTGCAATTGTGTCACAGTGATACCTTAATTTTTTAAAAGGGTTGCGGTGCATTCCAGTGATACCTTAATTGTTAAAATGGTTGCATAAAAGGCGCATTTCTTAAGAAGGTGCCATAAAATACCCACAAAAAGGGTTGTAAAAACAACCTTCATTTCTTAAGTAGGTGCTACAAAAAACTACACAAGTAAGTTTACGACATGCAGCTGTGTCTTGTGGTGCCTTAAAAAACGCACACAAGCAATTTTCCGATTTCCAATTGTGTCACAGTGATACCTTCATTTTTTAAAAAGGTTGAATAAATTTCTAAAGAGAAAAAACTCCAAAAAGAAAAAAACAGGCATTTCGCTGATTTTTTCATGTAAAGTGCCAAAACTGGTGATTTTTCGAAATGTTTGTATGGGGAACCCCCAGGGGTTCCAGGGGTGTGCCACTGGCATGGGTGGGTCCGGCCTCCAAAGTTAGTGGGGGTCGGTCATACATTTGGACTCGATTGGAGCACTCTAAATGGGTCAAAGTGGGATTTTTCAAAATTTTCCCCTACCCAAAAGTTCGACCCAAATTGGGGGACATCAGAATTCGTTTTAGAGGTATGGTTCCTTCGGCAAAGTTTCTTATTTTGATCCCTAGAATACGATTTTCACAGAGCAATGGGCGATTTTTTTGCCTCCCCACAAATCGACCCGGCCAAATGTTTATATATGTATATATTTATATATAGATGTATATAGATGCGCTGTCGAAGCAATTCTCTTTCAAATCTAAAGTAGCGTGCAAGTTTTGCACAAACTTAATTGGAGAAAAAATTGTCCATGACCCCAAAACATTTTTTGACTTTGTTAATTTGAAGAGAAAATCAACCGGTTACCCTTCATCCATGTTTAAAGGTAATATTGTTCCCTCCAACCCTCAGGGAATTTGCAACCTCTTTGCGGATCATTTCAATGATGTATCTGTCCACCAAATACTCTGATGTTTTTCCCTTCACTCCGAATTTGCAACATATAGCTGAAAACTTCAACATGACGAAAGAAGACATATCAAGTGCAATAAAAGATACAACCAAGTGGCCTGAACAGACCTAATTCCCCCAACGCTACTGGTGTGACGCTTAGACCAACTATATATAATATTTAACAAATCACTTTCTCTTGGAGTGTTCCCCTCTTACTGGAAAACTCCCACCTAATACCAATATACAAAAAAGGTGGTAAAATTTCAGTTGAAAATTACAGAGGCATAGCAAACTTGTCAGCCATACCAAAGCTATTTGGAAAAATTATTTTCGTAAAGCTAACACACCTTATCAATCCGCGACTAAACGAACAGCAGCACGGTTTTCGAAAAGGTCGGTTCACCACCACTTACCTCATTTTAATGGTTTCTGACGTTTTAAGCAAGATGGAGAAAGGAGACCAAGTAGATGCTTTTTATACTGATTTCAGTAAAGCCTTCGATCATGCTGATCACGGCATCTTAATACATAAGTTAGAAAAATTTGGTTTCTCTGGACCTTTACCTAGTTGGCTATCAATTTATGTTTATGTTTATGTTTATGTTTATTTAACAAAATTGTTGACATATAAGAATAAATCTTTTGCATGCCGCTTTATCTCCGTGGTAGATCCCAATACGTTAAATTCCAAGGAATTGTGTCGAAGAAAATCGAGGTCTTCTCTGGACTACCGCAAGGTAGTCACCTTGGGCCTCTTCTCTTCAATATCTTCATATCCGACTTGTCGATAGTGTTGAAGGATATTCCACATGTTATGTATGCGGACGACCTAAAAATTTACCACGTAATTAAATCGCCGGTGACCTGGTGTACACAAAACATACATTACCTCAATGCAAATAAGTGTAACGTGATTAGTTTTTCCCGTAGAAACCAATTCACAACTACCGTCTCAACCATATAGAACTTAACAGGATCAATTACATAGTTGATCTTAGAGTGGTCTTAGACAACAAACTGCGCTTTAATCTACACTATGTTAAGATGGTATCCAGAGCCAGTAAACAGCTCGGTTTCATTAAAAGACGGGCATTTTAATTCAAGAATGTGTGGGTCACGACATCCCTGTACTGTGCGCTAGTGCGCCCAATACTCGAATATGGCTGCATTATTTGGAATCCAACTTTTCAATCCCATTGTGATAGAATAGAATCCATTCAAAAGCAATTTTTACTATTCGCTCTGAGAGGAACTTTTAACCCCCGCGATTATTGTAGCCATTCCACCGTATAAACACAGACTCCGCCTATTAAATTTGATGCCATTATAATAAGAAGACCGGTATTGGAATTAGGCTTTACTTTCGATGTTCTAAACGGTGTAACTTACTGCGAGCACATCTCTAACAAGATTACCCTCAATGACTCTATAAGACGTACAAGGAATACTCGGCTGTTAACAGAATATCAGCATCATACTGCATATGCAAGTAATGAACCCATCAGCCGTTGCTATAGAGAACTTAATAATATATCCGACCATTACTCACCTTCCCTGTCCAAATCCTCGTTCAAGCGATCTCTATCAAAGACTCTTTCTCTTCCTAATTAATCCAGCCTTTGATCTTTTTTCCTTTCTTCCCCCTTTCTAGTATATACGTACCTTAACTAAGGGTATGTAAGTACCCTTAAGTATATGTACTCTTACTTTTAATTCTGTTTTTGCCTCTCCTGTTTGACGTGTTCGTGAAATCATGTCCTTCAGGTGGGCGGATTACGCCCACTTCAATTCGCACACCTTCGAACACCAAAACATTTCCTTGTTGGGCAGAAGAACTAAAAAATAAAAAAAAAACAATAAAATAAATTACATTAAGTTAGAATAAGTAAATTGACTTGATTGGCCGATAAATAAATAAATATATATAAACATGTATATACATATACATATCAGGGAGGAAAACTGCCTTTCTCTGCCCTACCCTCGCTACGCCAAAGTGTTTGTATATATGTTTATGCATGTATATATGTATAATATAAGCATGAATATATATAAACATATTAGGGGGGACAACTGAACTACCCTCGCTACGCCCATATATATATATATATGCTTATATATGTATATATGTATAATATAAACATGTATTCAGATACACGGCTTAAAGTTTTTCGACGTTTATTAAAATATTTGTATCTCTGGTGTTCAAGATAGGACCGAGTAGATAAGTCATAAAAACTCACCGTTTCCGAAAACCTCTTTCATGCAAATCGGATAAACGGCTTAGAAGCTTTTTGACGTTTTTTAAAAAATTTGTTCTGCAGCGCCCTCTGGTGTTCAAGATAGAATAGAGAAGATAAGTCATGAAAACACACCGTGTCCGAAAACCTCTATATACCAATTTTCATGTTAATCTGATAAACGGTTTAGGAATTTTTCGACGTTTTTCAAAATAATTGTACGGCAGCGCTCTCTGGTTTTCAAGATAACAAAAAAAGGATAAGTCCAAAACACTCACCATATCATAAAACCCCTATATACCAATTAACATTTAAATCGGATAAGCGGCTTAGGAGTTTTTCGAGGTTTTTAAAACATTTCTACTACAGCGCCTTCTGGTGTTCAAGATTTTTCAAATTCTCATGCAAATCGGATAAACTGTTTCGGGAAAAAGCTTAAAGAAGAATGTGTGGAACCCGATCGCTACGTCACCTACCGGGTCCAACCTTTTTTACTGGATAAAAAGTAGCCTGCATGTTGACGAGGGAAATAAGGAACATAGATGTCAAGTTCCATTTAAATCCATCCAGTGGTTTTCGAGTGATGCTTTTGCAGACCGACAGACAGACAAACAGGCAAAAATTTCAAAAATGCGATTTTCGGACTCCTCGTCATTCAAAATGTCGAACGCAAAAAGAATTTTAAAAAAATATATACTATATAATATATACTATATATTAAGGTGGATCGTTTTGTTCAGCGGTAAAAAAAAAATTTTTCGACACTCATATTCTGAATTCTAGATTTAAGATGATCTTAAATCCAAAAGGATATCGAAATCGGTTTGACCGTCTGCCAGCGGTTTTGATTTAAAAAAAAATCCCTTTTTGCCAAAAATCAACGGTTTTTTTGTAAGTTTTTGTAAGTTTTTATCAATCCGAAATAACTACCCAAAAGTAGGGTGCAAACCAAAGGTATCTAGGACCCCAAAGTTGTGAATAGGAAAATTGTTACATACAAGAATTTTTTTAGTGCAACAGTGTTAAGAATTCTGTCAAAATTTTAGGTATTTCTCACAAAAAGCGCTATAAATCTGCTATTTTTAGTTAAATTTTAGAAAATTTCGTATTGTTAAATAAGACTTGATGTAATCTATTGATATATATAAAAAAACAAAAATCAAAATAGTATTGTAAGAAATAGTACTTTATGTACTTTATTGATATATATAAAAAAAAATTAAAATAGCAGAATTTAATTTTTTAATGAATTTTCATTGAAAGAGTATTTTTGATTGAGTACCTTTCACAAAAGTCGCTATAAATCTGCTTAATTTTTGTAAAATTTATAAAATTTAGTATTGTTAAAAAAGACTTGATGTAATCTATTGATATAAAAAAAATACAAAATAGTGGAATTTATTTTTTAATGAATTCTCATTGGAAAGTCTTTGAATTGAATTTAAGAAATCTCTTCGTGATTCCACTATTTTGAGTTTTTTTTTTTTTTATTTACATTAATATTACATCAAGTGTTAATTGAACAATACTTAATTTTCTAAAATTTACCTAAAAATAGCACATTTATGCGCTTTTTGTGAAAAATACCAAAAATTTGGACAGAATTCTGAGCACAGTTGTAATAAAAAAATTTTCGAATCTAACAATCTTCCTATTCAGAACTTTGGGGTCTTAGATATCTTTCATTTGCACCCTACTTTTGGGTAGTTATTTCAAATTTAAAAACTTACAGCAAAAAAAACCGTTGATTTTTGGCGAAAAAGTGTGTTTTTTAAATCAAAACCGCTGGCGGACGGTTCCACCGACTTCGATATCCTTTTGGATTTAAGATCTACTTAAATTCAGCTCCCAGAATATGAGTGTCGAAAAAAGTGTTTGTTTTTTTACCCACCTTACCCACGACTTTACTCGGGAGTTGATATAAATAATTTTTGAATTCATTCGTCGATTTGAAAAAACTTCACAAGCTTTTGAAGGAATTTTGTGTGCATCTTTCAAACCGGTTACTTCGGCGAAATAAGCTAAATGAAGATTCAACACTTAAAAATTATGTGAAAAAGTTGGAAAAATCATGATGTGTGTGATCGCGATCACTTGCAAAAGTATATTTTCAAATTTTACATTTTATTCGATAGATTGGACATTTTTGAGAACATTCGTTTAAATTTCTGATAATTTTTTCTTGCAGCTGGTAACATTGAAATGTTCAAAAATTCATTTAACTAAGAATTTCTATTATTTTGAAATTAATGCTATGAATGATTAACGGTAAATTTTTTAAATTAATTTTCCTTAAGAAATTTTTAAATATTAACTTAATATTAATATATATTTAATAGAAAAATGCAAGTTGTAGCCTGTTCGTTAGAGATTGCCAATGTTAGAATAGGTCATATTTGCAGAAATTTTTATGGTCAAGATTTCTTTCATACGTTATTTTTATATGACTTAAATTTTTACCACGTTTTGGACAATTTATTTTCTTTATTTTTTGCGAATAAGCAGGGTTTAAAATGCTGTCAGCAAAATAGCAAAAGCAGCGATTATTCAGCTTTTGCTTAACTGTCATTATTGTAAAAGCAACAGCAAAAGCAACAGCAATAAAAATAATTCGTTGCTTTTCATTTCATTTTACTATTGTTATGTAACTGTTGCTTTCCATTTCATTTTGTTGTTGTTATGAAACTGTTGCTTTTCATTTCATTTCTATTTGGTTTCATTAACTGTTGCTGTTCATTTCATTTTGGTTTTGGTAACTGCTACTTTTCATTTCATTTTGGTTATGGTAGCCGTTGCTTTTCATTGTTTATATGCCACACACTTTTAGGGAGGATTACCATTTAAAAATATGTTTTAAATGGACAGACAGTACTTAAAAGGGGGGGACAATTTGACTAACAGTGGACAGTTAAACACGTGTTTCGACATGCTCCCCCCCCCAAAATGAACAAAATGGGGAACTGACAGACCCTTCTATTTGTGCATCTCAGGAATGCCTCCCCCCTTACAAAGCCCCAAAAATTGTTATTTTTTACCTCTTTTGCTCCCCCTTCGAGATCTGGCACTTTTTCTGTTTTTCGAAGATTTTTCGAGAGTTTTTCGAGGATTTTTCGATATCTTTCGATATTATGTTGATCCATATCTCGAAGAGGAAGCAAAATAGGTAAAATATAACCATTTTTTGAGCATTTTTGAGACACACAAATAGGGGGTCTATCTGCCCCCATTTGCAATATTTTAAGGGGAGAACCGAAACATGTGTTTGACTTACAATTTGACTTACAGTGGACAGTTAAACACGTGTTTCGATGTCGCCCCCTAAAAATGTACAAAATGAGGGACTGAGTCCGAAAATCGCATTTTTAAAATTTTTGGATGTCTGTCTGTTAAAGCATCACGCGAAAACCACTGGATGGATATAAATAAAACTTGACATATACTACATTGCTTATATCCCTAGTCACCATATAGGCTACTTTTTATCCAGTAAAAAAAAGTTGGACCACTGATCCAAAAACCCTTGCTACTGGTTGCTGTCATAACTACAGCTATGTTAACAGATGCTGTATTAACAGATGCAGTATGTGTTATTGTGCTGCATAATAGCTTCAGTTGTAATTAATATTGAATCAATCATTCTGCGTAACGAAGGAGTTTGTAATTTAATGGTATTGTTATAATAAACGCAAGCAGCGAAGAGAAGCCGTGAAGCCATGAATTTCTACGAAAAAAACGGTGTTGATAAAAAACCAAAACCCGGAAAAAAGTTATATTTTTAACATTAAATTTTTTTTTTTTTTTTCATTATGTATAAATAACTAAATACTTGGTTAATTTATCACCCAAACAAAAATTGGCAAGTTAACATGTAAAACTAAGCCGTTTTGATGAAGTACTTGGGAGGCTGAAAACTGCCAAAGCCATCTTATAAATTATACTAGGTCTTTTTTTCAATTTAACATAAGCTTTTTTCTCGCTGTAGAACCATATTTTCCCCTTTACCACTTGTCAAACTTACCTTTGTACCACGGCTCCTTTTCCATCTTAGGAAACATTTCTGAGATGTGTAAAAAAACTTAAAGTAAAAAGCAACAAGCACAAAATCAACACTAGCATACGTACGCGACAAAATTTTGGTTTCGAAGTAATTTCTTCTAAAATATTAAGCACTGTAATTTTTTCATTTATTTCAACCATCTCCGATGGCTAACATAATAATAAGAATAATAAATTAATTTTTGCCATACGTGCACGCAGAGAAAAACATAATTGCAACAGTCATGTTTTGAGAGAATTATAGTATGATTGCTACTATCATTTTCATAAACAGTCAATGCTTGCGACGATCATGTTGCAACAAAGTTTTTTTTTTTTTTTTTTCTGTTGAAATAAAGGGGTTTTCAATAAAAGCGCTACAAATGTTTTTTTAAATAAAACAAAAACGGTTTTGGATATCAATGAAATTCTTTATTCCTGTGAAAGTACGTTCGATGCCATTATGTATGAAACTCGATTGGCCACCACGGGCACGCTTGCAGAAGTCCAGACGCTGAACCCAATTTTCGACGGTTTTCAAGCATAAATCGGCCGATACTGCTGCAATTTCACGTTCGATATTCGTACGAAGTTTTTCAATCGTCGCTGGCTTGTTGGCATAGACCATAGACTTGACGTAGCCCCACAGGAAATAGTCTAACGGCGTGAAATCGCACGACCGAGGCGGCGAGGATAACACGTTCACCAAACTTGGTTTTCAATAAATTGATTGTGACATTCGCTGTGTGGCTTGTGGCGCCGTCCTATTGAAACCACATATTGTCCAAGTAATAATAAAATATTCGGTAATCATTGAACGGTAGCGATTCCCATTCGCAGTAACGTGCCGATCTTGATCATCACGGAAGAAGTACGGCCCAACGCACCAAACCGTAATTTTTTCGTGATGCAATGGTCACTCATGGAGTACGTGTGGATTGTTGCCTGACCAATAACGAATATTTTGCTTATTGACGAAGCCATTCAGACAGAAATGAGCCTCATTGCTGAAGATGATTTTTCGATGAAAATCCGAATTATTTTCAAGTTGTTGCTCAGCCCAATTCGCAAACATACGACGCTTCTGGTGGTCAAGCGGCTTCAGTTCTTGCGTCAATTTGATCTTGTAAGGATGTAGTTCAAGATCTTTTCGCAAAATTCTCACAACGACGTCACAGAGATGCCCAACGCTTGAGAACGACGTGTGAGAGACACATTTGGGCTTTCTTGAACTGAAGCCTCAGCGGCAGCAATATTCTCGACACTACGGGCACTCCTTTGTCTCACTGGCACGGGAAAATTTTGTACTGTGCCTGTGGATTCAAATTTTTCCACTAGATGCTCAATTGTTGATCTGGTAGGACGATTATGACGACCATAAAATGGACGTAGCACTCTTAAAGTTGAGGCCACTGACTCCGAATTTCGGTAGTAAATTTTAATAATTTCGACTCGTTGTTGGCTCGTATATCTTTCCATGATGAAATGGCAAACCTTAATGAAGAGAAATGTCAAGAAAGCGGGGAAAAATATGGCGCCGTTTGCTGTCCCTTTCGGTCTCCTTTTGTAGCGTCCCTATTGAAAAACCCTTTATGACTCGGTTGGTACAATAATTTTCAACAGAAAATATCTTATTGGACTGACCATAAGATGACTATGGTGGCGGCCGTGGCATAGTGGGTAGTGTGTGTGACTCTTACGCCAGAGAACCCAGGTTCGAATCCTCCATCTGACACAGAAAATTTTTTCAATTGAATTAATTTTTCTGTTCGGCCGTCACCTCTCTGCAGACAATGGCAAACCTCAGAGAGTAAAAACTGCCATGAAAAGCTTCTTGAGAACATAAGCCGTAGCTAAGCCTACATAACATGTAGGTCCAGTTCTCGATCATTTGTGTGCAAACATTTCACATCGCACACAACACAATTTGATCTTAAGAAGCTCGGTCAAAGTCATTTCAAGGGCTGAGATGGCCATTTCGTTTTTCTTTTTTTATAAGATGATTATGGAAATAATGTTGTCGGAAGAATTCTTTATAGAAGTGATAATAAAATGATTGCAACAACTATTTTCAATGCATACACTTTTGTATAAATCGAATAAATTATTGAAACAATTATTTTTTTTGAGATCAATTTTTATAAAGAGCATTAAGTGATTGCCACAATAATAGCCTAAAACAGCGCCAAGTTGGACAGGCCATAACATGACTTTGACAACAAATGATGTGCAAAAATAATTATTGCAGAGAAATAAAATGATTGCAACAACTATTTTGAAAAAATACATTTTTGTAGCAACCATACTGTTGTTGAAGGAATAATTCTTGTAGTTCTATTGAGTTCTTATTAGTTCTATTGTATTTCTATTGTCTAATATTCTGACACAGCACCTATTAGAACAGACTATAGCATGACACTGAATGACTAACACATGCAAAGAAATTTTTCGTTTACCGCAACTGAAAAATTCACCTTTTATTAAAGAATTTTGAAATACCTTTTATTAAAGAATTTATTAGTATTTTTAACGCAATCATGTTTTTTATGCAGTCTTGTTTTAAAAAATGTTCAAATATATTTTTATTTAAAGTGAAACTCGATAGATGTTTCTTTTTAAAAACTTTAAGAACATTGCAATTGTTTAATAAAATGGCAAATGCACAAACTAGAGACGAAAGAATATTGAGAACCAATTGCTTATCAACAATGCACCTCGAAACTGGTTACTTCACTGCGATTGGAATAAATAATGAAACGATTAATGAATAGTTCAAACAAATGTAAAAATTTTAAGTTTGTTTGTCTCCAAAATAATATTAATATTTATCATGATTGGCATTATCACAACATGTTTACTACAAATAATAGTGGATAAAATCATAATATGCTCAAAACTTTAGCAATAGAATTTTTTCAGCAATATTATTTTTTTTATACCATCATTAAAAAATTATGGGTTTATTACAGCAAAAATTTATGTTTGCAAGAATCAAAAACATTTTTTACTTAAATAAGTATTATTGCGGTGATCATGACACAACCATATCTCTTCTCTGCATGTACACGAATTTAGAAGACAACACATAGTATGTATAAAAACTACCGTTATTTGAGCACCGACTGCTTTTTTCTGAAATTTATATATTAAGTTGTTCGTGTTAAAAGTAATTGTATAATGTAATATGGTTCAAAATTGCTTTCAATTGATTTAATAAACATTTGAAAAAAATTGAGTTGACGACGCCCGGGGGTGTGTAGCATTCAGGGCGAGAACAATGTGTGGAACGTGAAACAGAATTGTTTGCGATTTGAATTTTAATTGAATTATAAACGATGTTTAAAATACTGGAAGCATAGTCGAATTATGAATTTTAAACCTGATATTATTTGGGCCGGCACCCGGCTTTTTGCAGGGTGCTCGGAAAGTAAGTATTATATTTACTTAAATAAAGAATTTAAACTTAAGTGAATCGCTTGTAAAACAGCGCTGTCTGGCTTTCGAAATAGTGCAAAAGAGATAGCGCCAAAACAATTGCCGTACTCGAAAATGAGCGGTTTTGGACTTTCTCTCAATTTCTTAAGAAATTTGTACTACAATACTCCCTGGTGTTCAAGATAGATCAGAATAGATAAATCTAAAATACTCACCATATCCGTAAACCTCCATACATAAATTTTTATAAAACTCGAATGGGCGGTTTATGAGTTTTAGAAGTTTTTGAAAATATTTATACTACATCGCCTTCTGGACTTTAAAATAGAGCATAAAAGATAAGTCATCAACACTTACCGTACCAGAAAACACCTGCATACAAATTTCCACGCAAATCGGATGAGCGATTTCCAAAAAAATTTCCTGTAACTCGATAGCAGCGCCACCTACTGTATTTCCTTTAAATACCTACGTATTTCACACTTGAATTTGAAATATCAACTTTTTACACTTGCCTATTTATATACACTAAAATATAGACTTTCAATCGGCTCCGCAGTCAATTTAATGATTTCTGAAAAAGAAGGCGTGTCTATATTACCGATCAGGCGCGCAACTAGAAATTTTTTTTGAGGGAGGGTTTAAAATAGGTCGGACTTACATATAAAAAAACACATTAGAGAGTCCGATTTTTGTACTAATAGTTCCTGGTAAAAACCTCAGCCAGGGCAAGCAACTTTTTACCATTCAACTTCTTCACCTCCATACTGGGGGATCTGGAGAATTCCAGAAGGGCTGGTTGCGCATAGCTATAGATGTGATTCTACTCGGTATTTCCGCGATGTATGGGTAAATAACCCGGTAGCTACCCGATGTATGGGTAAATAACCCGGTATTTACCCAATGTATAGGTTAATACCGGATATATTCCTATTTTGGGTTTTTATTTGGATACTTATAAAAAGTATTTGAAATGAAGCATCTAGCAACCATTTTAAAACAGCGAAACGTAATTTCAAATGAGTTTAAATGTTTTCAAAGTTTTCAACAGCACGTGTGTGGATAAATGTTATAATTGAATTAAGATTGTGGAGAAGCTATGTATTTATTAGTGAAGCATATATTCAACAATTGAAATTCTACAATAAACCTCATTTGTTTTTATGTTCAGTCATGGGAAGACCTAAAAATGAAAAAATATGGAAGCATTTTGGAACAAGAGCAAACAACACGAAATCCGTTTTTTTGCAGATATTGTGACTCGGTGTATAAATGTTCAAATATTAATAAAATGAAAAAAACATTTATCAAATTTTCTTAAATGCCCAATTAAGGTAAAACTAGATATTGGTAAAACGATACCACGTGAACTAATAACAATTTCTACGGAAAATTCGATTCAGTGTAGTGATGTTTTAAGTCCATCAAATTTTCTCCAATCAACAAACTCATGCCAAATAATGTCTGATAAGAATAAAGAGAACCTTCATGAGAAACTGGCGAAGGCTATTATTGTAACTGGTGCTCCATTTGTAATTGTCAAACATTCGCTCTGGGTACAGTTTTTTAAAGAATTGCAACCTTCATATAAATTGCCAATTGGAATCTCTTAAATAAAAAATTCAACAAAAGAATACTTCATTTAAAATTGTGCCGCCTGAGGATGAAATCATCAATTCTTCTACTCGTATTTCAATTTCAGAACCTCCTTCTACTTCCACTGGTATCACCTATTCTACACCTCATTCTTCTTTTTAATTATTTCCGTAGTGAAACTGACAATGGAAGATTCAGCGACAGTGATTAAAGTTTGATTTCGATTCTATAATGTAATGTTATATGTATTATAACATTGTTATATGTAAATACCTGAGTATTTACCCATTTTTAACCAATTTACCTAATTTTCCGGGTATTTACCAATTCGGTATTTACCCTTTTCCCATCTCTACGCATAGCACATAAGAAAATGATCCCTAACAGTTTTTATTAGCAAAATTTAGTCTTTGTTACACGTTTGCATTCATTACATATCTTTAAAAAAGTTAATATTTTAAAGCACATTTATTCAAATGAAAACAATTTTCCAAACAACCTTATAATATACTTTTATAAAAACTTAATTACATAATATTTGCTAGTATTCTTCATATCTTTTTATGGAAGGGTTCTATGGTACACGTCTTAGCTCTTAGAAAGCTCTTAGAAATAACATAATAAATATTTTATAGAAATGTCTCCACAAAAAAAATTAAAGGAGGTTCCGAGAAAATACGGCTAAAAATGCAACGAAAACGTTTAGAAATAGCCAAAAAGCATCCTAAGAAGATGTAAGTGATAAGTTTGCTACTGTATTAATTTTATAATCCAAAGAAAAAAATATTAGAAGGTATATGCACCATTCTGTAGAAGAGCATGCAAAAACTTCTTGACATTTAAACTCTTCTGAAGCTTATTTATATTTTACACCAACATTGAAAACTTGGTGTATTGATAACTTAAGTTGCTTCAATCAAATACCTGAAGTAAAGTCTTTGGCTCAAATGAATACAAATAGGGGTAATATTCTTAATAGAATTATTAAGATTATATAAATAATATGCAAAATATGAATTAGCTTCAGAGAAAATTAACAAGAGGCAGCTTATACGTTACAAGATGAGTTCATTGATCATGGATTTTTTTTAGAATTAGTTCGTTTAATGAGTGAGTATGATGTTTGTCTGAAAGAATATGTTAAAAAGTCAAGAGTCAAGTATGCTTTTCACAAATTATAAAAGAAGAGCATCCTTAATTTGTATATTTTTAAAGGCATGTTATTTATATTTTATTCCCACTTTTTTTACCCGTTTTAGGCTGGTAAAATGCCATTTGTCGTTTTTTTACGTCTGCTTCATTTTTATAAGCTTTTATTTAACTTGCTTCGTTCGTGTGTATGTATGAATGTATGTATGTATGTCCGCAAATTTCGCAAACAATTTTTCAACAGCTTGTGGGTCTCCGATTAAGCTGAAATTTAGCATACATGTGTAAGCCCGGTGACAATGCAATATTATGAACTCTTTTGCCACACCCCCTTTTACCGCCCACAAATCAATAAAAATGCTGTATCTCGAAAACTACTAGGTCGATTCAGATGAACTTTTGGCAGTAAATTTCCTTCAAGTAGGAAATGGGGTTTAAGAAAAATATTTTACCACACCCCCTTTTGCCGCCCACAAATTCATATATCTCCAAAACTACCGGGCTGTTTCAGCTAAAATTTTGGCAGTTAATATCCTTCAAGTATTGCATGGGCTAGAAAAAAATGTTGCCACACCCTCTTGTACCGCCCAGAAATCAATAAAAATGATATATCTCCAAAAATAGTAGGCCGATTCAGCTGAAAATTTGGCAGCACATTACCATCAAATCAAATCAAATCAATAAAAATAAACCAATAAAAATGCTATATCATAATAAAGTATATTATGCAATAAATAATGTAAATGGTATAAATCATGTTAATATGTACAGTTAAGGTTAATGGTATAAAAACTTAAAATGCTATATGTAAGGCTTTCAAAATAAAATATGTTCATAATAAAACTGCAAGACTAAAAAGGAAAAATAAAAAATGTATATAAAAAAAAATTTTTAAAAAATATGCTTTTATTTCAAACCAAAACGTGAACTAAAAAGAAAAAAATAAATTTCAGTGACATTTGTCATATATGTATATAGTAGGTATATTCTAGATTCAGAAGAACCTCTCTCTTGGGGGGTTCATCATCATAATAAAAGTGTACGTTCCTGTATCTAGGAAACGCCCTTTTACCCTACTTGGTCATTCAATGGGTGGTGCCATTGCAGTGTTGTTTTCCACTTTTTTAAATTTAACTTATGCACTCTTTTAATATATCAAATTTATTATTATTCATGCACTTTTAAAATTAAGACTCATACATTGTCAAAAGTTAACAAAAAACACATATTTCACAAACTTCGTTTTGCTAATGGGGTTTGCTTAAAATTAACCATCACCTGTTTTTAACAGATCTAGGGATATTTTAGGTAAGAGAGATTCATTCTACCAAACAGAATGAGAAAATATGCTGCCACCTTGTTTCTCACACCATGCTCAAATCGAAGAATTTTCAACAATATCCCAAGTGTTCAGAATTACAACTAAAAAAATTTAAACACATGTATTCTGAACGAATAAAACATGGATAGTTTAAAACATTACGGTTCAACGGCAAGAGATTTCAAATTAATATTTTGGTTTTTCATTCTTTTGATAAAAACTTGTGATTACTTTTCGTGTGAGTCACATTGATTGTGCCCTATGTCTCTTTTTGCTAAGATAATGTGGGGAGAGAGGTTTAAACCCCAATATCCCACTTTGGTTGCGCTACTGTTACCGACAATAACCATACGAACTAAATTATAAAGTAAAATTTTAATACGACAAAAATCGTTTGAAATATAGCATTTGCATTGATTTGTGGACTGTAAAATGGGGTGTGGCAAAATTTATCAAACTAGTGTATAATGGGATAACCAATAATAACAAAAAATCAAATTTTCAAGCAAATCAGACGCTTCGTTCTGGAGTTATGGAATTAGTAACATATTTCACGACTTTGTTCTATATATGACGAGCAGAGAATAAAAACAGTGTGTAATATTTCACAGAAGAAAAACACGAAATTTTGCCAGCGTAAAAAGAAGTTATGATATCTCTGCAGCGTTCGTGTGAATTGTGTAAGCATGCATGCGTGCTTGTACTCGTCGTTTATAATCGGTTTTATTTTATTATTTTTTGCTTCGGCTTTGGTCGACAAGCAGCGCGGGAGTGGTTGATTGTTATTTCGCTGTAATATTTTCATAAATGCAATTTTGCATTTAGTTCTTTAAATACATTCAATTTTTGTTGTTTATATAATTATATGAAGTTTATGTTGGCTATTTCGAAGTTCATTTTATTAATTTTTTTATTGATTTTAAAGTCATGTTAGGAGAGAAAAAATTTTTTGTAATTATCTATTGCTTGTTTGTTTGACTTTTTTACAAATCTAAACGGCTTAACGGATTTCGCTCAAACTTAACACTTGTATTACTTGCACGTATTACTTGCTCCTAGAGTAGGTTATTGCATACTTAGTTTGAACCATGGTCTCTTTTACCACCCAAAATTAATAAAAATGTTATATCCGACTGATCCGATTTTATGAGACTAAAATTTGGTAATTCAGTTTGAATGTTTACTTTCGACAATTTTACCAAAAATGAGTTTCCACACCCTATTTTATCGCCCACAAATCAATGAATATTCTATATTTCAGACAGTGTTGGTCGTATAAGACTGAAATTTGGTAATTAGGTTTGTATGCTTACCGTCTGCAACTATACTAAAAATTGGTGTGGTGGTACTATTATTACGCCCACTTTTAAGAAACCTCTGGGCCAATTGCGCTAAAATTTTGGCAGTAGATTCTTTTCAAACATGAGATGGAACCAGAAATCAATTACAATTCTACAAGTATATTTCAGTTAAGGGCGGGGTGAAGCGAAGCGCGCCGGGTGTAAGCTAGTACGACAGAAATAATGAAAATTTAATTTAAAATTGTTGAAGGTGTTTCAAATGCCTTTTATAAATTTTCTCGGTTCAACCTAGAGACGCAAACCGGATAATTGCCGGATATTCGGCTTAAATTTACTATTCGGCCGGATAGTTTCTTAAAATTATTTTATTTAAATAAATCTTTTCTAAGTAAATAAAAATTAAATTGGAACTAATTATGACCTCTTTTATTTAAAGGTAAAAAGTAACAAAAAATGTACAAGTTTCGTTATAAACATTACTAACTCAAAGATTTGATTCGAAAAAAAATTTAAAATAATTACTGACGCAAGCAACTTCGCAATTGGAGCTGTCTTAACACAAGAGGGTCATCCGATTGCTTATTCGTCTAGAACGTTAAGCAAACATGAGACAAATAATGCAATTATTGAAAAAGAACTACTTGTTGTAGTATGGTCAGTAAAGTACTTCCGACCATTTATGTTCGGTAGGGAGTTAGACTTAGAAACCACATAAGTGGCTTATGACAAAATATTCAGGTAAAGACATTAGTCCTAGACTCCAAAGATGCTTTATTAATCTAGGGGAATATAATCTTACACTCGATTATATTAAGGGGAAAGATAATCACTTTACAGACTTTTAATTAGTCTCTTAGTCGAATAAGAAATGAGGAAATTAATAAAGTCGGGACAAGTAATATTAACGCAGATATTGAAGAAAATATAGAAGACTATTAACAGAAATCGATGATAACGAAAATGCATCACCAGATGTACAAACAGTCCATTCTCCAGAGGAGGGCTTAGGGAATTCCGTTCCAATTTTAGAAACAGTTGTCAATAGATTTCGACAATAATTCATTGTGTTAGAAGAAAAAGAATCTGATATAACTCAAATATTCGGAACTCAAATATTCAGAAACAAACGAATATATATATTGACAAAACCGATATCACTAATAATAATGTCCTTAATACCATATGAAGAGAAATCCTAAAAGATAAAAATACTAAAGATAACATATAAATATACATATTACTATATAGATTACAAAACATTAACGAAAATAAAGAAGAATATAATGAACAACGAAGAGAAGGTTTAATTAAAAATAACAAAAGACTTCGATACAAAGACGAACCAAAATTCATTAAGAAAAATTTAATAGGTATTCATTATTTAAATATTAAAAGATAGATAAATAAAGAATAAATTTTCAGGTATTTCTGTTGACCATCACCCTCTGCCTAGCCATGACACCGGCACAAGTGACGATAACACCAATAGAGTCTGAACAAGGATTTATAACAATAACAACTACAGTAGAAATTATTAATCAAACTAATATAATAATTCATATTAGCTCATTAGAATTAATACAATTAATAAACGATATGGAACAAGACATAAAAATGTTAAAAGGACAGAACAGACATCAACTGGACATGAAAATAGAAAATCTTAGATCAAAAATTCGATCGATAATCCCACAGAACAGACAAAAACGAGGACTTTTGAACATTGTACAGGGATGACATTTTAAAACATATAAAAGGCTACCATGATAACAATCATCAACTAATACAAGCACTTAATAAACAAGTACTCATTAATGATAACATTAACAATTCCATTAACACACTAAAAGAAACAATTCTAGATGACAGAGAAAAAATTTCACGCGAATTTAATACCATCAAAACACAAAACAATAATATAAGAAACAGCATTTTATACCGTGACCAAATTATTAAACTAAAATTTTGACAAAATAAAAAAGTAAAAATTTAAGACACATTAGCATATGCTAGATATAATATTTTTCATCCATCTTTACTAACAAGCGAAGAAATAAACAAATATAAAATAGATTTTTACAAAATCAAGCTAATACGAATGGGAGTCATGTTTCACAATGAAACATTTATATTTGCTATAAAAATTCCAACTAACTTTATAAAAGCACATAGCATTCTACTAACACCGATCACAAACAACAAAAACTACAGAATTGACAAAAACACTTATCGTACGAACTTATCGTACGAACTTATCGTACAAATAAATAACAATTCGTACACTTACGAAACAGAAAAAACTATTTCAGAATTAAAATTAAGTTAAAAATATATATTTAAAACTATTGTAAACTTATACATGATGAGAAATATAAAATAGAATCAGTTGATGATAGTACTATTTTAGTAAAAAATGCAAAAGAATCCATTGTTAAACATAAATGTAATAATGAAGAAAAAACTAAATATTATAACAGGTAATATGTTGATAAAATTTAATAACTGCACTATTTTTATTAATAACGAAATATTCAATAATAAAAAAGAAATGTATACTCAAAAATGTTTCGAAATAAAGCCTCAGAAATTGTTTAACTTTACAAATAAACTCACATTTAAAAATATAGTAATTGGTCAATTTGAAAATATTAAACAAATTCAAGAATTAAAGATAAATAATGTAATATCAAATTCAACAATTGTAATGCTGCCTATTATAGTAACAATAATAATTATTGTATTATGTTTTAAAAAGAAAAAAAATTTAACTAACCTAGAACGAATTCAGGAGAATCCTTTATCAAGAGGGGGAGGAGTTATGTAACAAATCCAACCCTGTAATTATGTCAGTCAACGACACTATTGAAAAATATAAGAACTAAATGCTAAGCGATAATGTTCACGTAAGCTGATTATTAAATTATGCTGATTCAAAATATCAATCAGCAATGTCCACAACATTGTGCAACTATGTCATTGCCCTCTGCTTTCAATGACACAATTGAAATCCGATACCTATTTATTCACAAAAGAGGTAACATAAACATTGCCAGCAAAAACGCAAACGGCGAAAAATTAAAGTTTAGTAAAATATAAATGTAAAATCAAAAAATCAGTCATAAGATTCAAGTGAATAAAACCACATCGATATTGAAATTAATTGAGTTTCATTTAAAATACTAAAGTAGCAACTTATAAGTCGCGTGCATAGTAAACCCTTTCTGACTCTGACTCACATGTGCGCGCACTAGCACAAAACTGAAAGAACAGTGGGAGTGTTTTTTTTGCCCGACACTGCTTTAAAGTAATAGACTTTGTCTTTGAAACAATGAAGCTTACTCTCAAAAAAACAAAGAAAAGTTGTTGATTTTACATACTTTTTTCAATCCCTTGTTAACAAAAAATTAAATCGTTATAGTAAATATCTTATCTTCACGGCAAATATTGTTTCATTGATTTAGATTCAAAGAACTTCAGTATTTTGTTTCGATGATGCAGCACTTGCATAGTTAAAGGATAAATCATTATTGCAATGATCTTTTCCTTGAGGCCAAGATATTTTGGTTACAGTTGTACAAGAACTTTTATTCTTTGATTTTAAAGCGTTCAATTTGCTCAGTGTACTTGAATAATCTAATAAATCAGACACTAAAATTTAAAATATCGCAATAACGAATTAGGGGGCGTTGATAAACGTAGGTTGGAATGAGAAGGTGGTCACCTTGCGGTCCCATGAGGAGGCTTGAGGCCCCAAGACTTGAATGTTAACAAAGTGCGACAAAGAACACTTCAACTTATCGCAAGCCAGATGAAACCGCACCAAGTATTCCACACCACGTCCCACTACATCCACCAACGAAGACAAAAAATTGGATATCTGAGGACAAGTCAAGACATTACAATAGAAATGAAAATGAAAGGCAAAGCGGAAAGCAAACGAATTTGACAATTTCATTCAATTCATTTCAATTTACTTCACTTCAGCTGCGATTTTGACTAGACTCATTCACCGTCTGCCTGTCTGAGCACTGTGTTTGAATCTCCGAATAGCACATAAGCATTAGAGGGAAAACAAGAAAAAATAAAATATAAAGTCTATCGAGGAGGAACCCGCAGCCCCTGACGCTGATTCCACCGCACTGTAACGTGCCTCTCCATCGTATAGCAGGAAAGTAGCTCTTGAATATTACAAGCACATATTAGGCGCAATATAAAAGACATTTAAATGACAGTGACTGACATTTTGATGTCTGACAATAAGACTTTCATGTGCACAGCTCCAACAACAGTAATAGAGACGGCAATAGCAACAACTCATAAACGTCTACAAGTTTAGGCAGACGGCACTGGGTGCGGGTTTGATGCTTGAAAATAAAATTCATAGTAAATTTCTGAGCCATAAATACTCAAATGTACAAAATTTTATGGGCTCACAATACCCTTAATTGTATGTGGTGCTGACGCACACACCCAAAAGCCTTAACACACACTCTTGTACTGCTACTGTTCCCTGTAGGAAAATCGACTAATTTAAAAGTAGTTGATAAAGTAGTTTTTTGTCAACCACAACTAGTTGATATTCTGACTTTTTTCCATAGAACGAACTAACATATTTTGTATGGTGATGTCCGCTAAATAAGTCAATTGGCTTTCTTCTGCATATTCAACTACTTGTTAAATTAGTTATATTTCAATTATTTTTTTAATTACTGTCAAATAACCAATTGCCTGATGGCTTAAAGTTAATAATATTTGATGAAATAACATGGTTAAATATATATAAACTTGTAATCTAATAAAAATTTGCAATTAATACATGTCAAAATCAGAGTAGTTGCCGCCTTAATATAATTCAAAGTAGTTTATGAATCACTTGTTTTTAAGTAATATTTCAATTACTTCATATATAATGCAATAAAAACTGTTTAGAATTGAAGTGGATGCCGCCTTAATATTATTCAAAGTAGTTCATATACTGGTTTATTTTAAATTAGTTTTATAATTGTTTTTAAAAACAAGTTAGTTTGTTCCTATAGGGTTGCTACTCCGATCCATGTTGCGGATATGTGTGGAAAGTGAAGAAGAATGCGGCAAGTCTCTGCCAATTGAAACTTTTAGTTGTTTTAACTGAATTATATAAACTAAATATTTTGACAACCTGATTTGTAAAATAAATTTGTCTTGATTTAACATACGGATTTGTATACCAATTTTGGATTTGCTATATTCATTAAAATGCTATTCTAGGTAAAAGCACAGCATGAATATCTTTGTGAGGGAAGTGCGCTGTTTATGCATCAATTTGGAAAATGATTTATTCTTGATATTTGTTAAGTAAAAACTTAACTGAAGCTTTCAAGAAACTGTTGAGTTCTCATTTAAGTATGTCAATGAAGACTTACCTTTAAACCTACTCCTCACTACAAGAATCATACTTATTCTAACTAAACTTTTGATTTTGGTCACTTATGACCTCGCCAAAAAAAAATCAAATATTAACATTACATTTGCCAATTTTTGACCATATCTAATGAAAATGTCAAATTTATTATCTTAAACTCTTAGCTGAGACTAACATATTTGGAAGAATTATTCAAATCGACTTGAAAAACGTGAAGTGCAAAGCGTGTCGTAGTAATGGAAAATTGGTTGATTTGCAAATTGTTCGATTTTAGGGTGACGCATACGACCGAGGTAAAAAATTTTCATTTTGTACTCATAGAAAACGATACGAAATGTAATAAGATCAAATAATTTCGAAACGGATCAATTGTAAACGGCTGACTTTTGAAATTGCAGCGAAGAAACTTTTGTTTTTTAAATAAAATCGTTATTTTTAAAATTTTATTTCAATCGTAAAGTACAAACGTACCCAATAAGCCAAACGAGTTCGTTTCGAATTCGAGATGAAACCGAGATGTCGGAAATCCATTTCGAAAACGAAGTTCGTTCTCGATTTGCTATTAAATCCGAGCGCGGGAGAAATGCACACTTCATTCTTGAATCGAGATTTTCAATATAATCGAATCACTTACGAAACGAGAATTTAAAAATTAGCAAATCGTTTCTGAATAATTTTAGTAACTCATTTTGGAAAAGAAATTTTTTATTACTTTTTCATTACTTACCCAAATCGATTATTATGAAGGTTTTTGACTTACAATATGCATTGTTTGCAACATTTGGCAGACAATGTTCGAAATATTGGATCATTAAATAAATTCAGTGCATTTATATATGAATATTTATTACATAAATTCAGCGAAAGTAAAAAAAAAAAAACAAAATAAATACAATTTTGTATTCAAATTTATAATAGGCAAGTAGAGCAAAGCATATGTATCATATATACAAAAACAGCATATATACGTACACTAAAAACTAAAAAAAAATTACCAAATTAATATTGCTAACTTTAAGGAAGGGTCATTTTCTTTTCAGGCATCCCAATTAGAAAGTGGTTTTAATTTTTACTCTTCTTAGAAATGTGGAATTTTATAAAAAAATTTTTTCGCTATTATAAAAATACACGGATTCATCTCGACTTCGAATCGAATAAGAGATATTTGGTCCGAGTTCTCGGTTTCGTTACTAATTCGAAACTAACCCGAGTTCGTTTTGTGGTTTATTGGGTAATGACACAGAAAAATACAAACAAATAATAGATTTCTATCAAAGGATTCTGGAAGACGAAAAAAGAGAAAAACAAAAAGAGTTTACATCAAAATAATATTTAATAAGTGTTTCAAATTTCCACTGAATTTAGCAACTTGCTAACATAAAGGTTAATAAAACTTCTAAAAATATAACATTGATTTTGTTCACGGACCTAAAAAAAAAATTTATGAAAGTAAGTTCAGTGGAATAAGTCTTAAATGAAAAAGGTTTAAAAAAATAAAATAACCTCAAACAGACTTGCTTACACTGTAGGCCTTCTTTCATAACAAAATAACTTTAAAAGCGTTCCGGCTTATTTCATTTGTTTTGGAACACATTTCGTTTTTTTATGAGAGTTATTTTTTCTTCCAGAGTTTTAAAATAACTTCCAACGTTCAGAGTTAAATAACTTCCATTGATTAATTTTTCAGATTAATTTAATTTTCGATTTGTAATTGGGAGTAATTTCACTTTTTTGAGAGTTATTTCATTTTTCTAAAAAATTATTTTGTGCCATTTGTCGTATTATTACAACGGTTTCTGTTATTGAAATCTAGATGAATTTATTATAATAAAGTGTATTATGAAAAGGTATTATTCCTAATTAGGGACTGTTCATAAATTACATAACATACACTGGTGGCAATTCCCATAAGCTCACATTAATTTTCTAGAATTTTTTCATTTATTTTCAAAAAAAGTTATTTCAGGCAAAACAAATGTATTTGGATATTTATATTTCAATATAAAAACTCATTTAAAAAGACAAATTCAAATATTTTTAATTTTTTGTACTCATTTTTAAACTAAAAGAAATATTTTAAAGTGGCAATTCACATAAACTCACTATATTAATCTTAAGATAAATTGATAAATAAACTTAATTTTCATAGTTGACAAACTTCAAATACTTATTTCAATAATCGGTACTGTTTCCGTTACGTCTTAGAACCTGGGTCAACCTTTTTGGCATGGATAATACAAGGTTTTGCAAAGTTTGAGTCGAAATTCCAGCCCAGACCTCTTTTATTGCAATTTTCAGGGTATTCACTGAATGAAATTGCCGTCCTTTTGCGTAAACACCACGAGCAAGGATTCCCCAAAGGTTCTCTATAGGGTTCAAGTCTGGGCTTCGGGCGGGCCAATCAAGAACATTAATATTTTTCTCGCAAAAAAAGTTCATTGTTTCTCTGGAGCGGTGAATTGCGGCGTTGTCCTGCTGAAAAATGAAGTCTGGACCACAAAGTTCCTCTGCCCTCTCTATCATCATCGTTTCCAGGAGTTCGCAAAACCATTACTCCGCCGCCTGACGATGCTCGACTCATGCAGACTTATTTTTCGACCAACTTATCATGCCAATAATATTGAAAGCCATCAGGACCATCTAAATTAAAGCGTTTTTCGTCACTAAATAAAACTTTGGACCACTGTTCACGCCAGTGAATATATTTTTCCGCAAATTCCAATCTCTTGGCTTTATGAGCATTAGTCAATGGAGGTTTTTTGAGGCGTTTGGTGTAAACAACTCGGTCCGATTCTTCAAAATTTGTCGAAAACGTCTGCTCTTTTTTGGCAAATCGAGACTTCGCACAATCTCTGCCGACATCATCTTCTCTTTCGTGGCTAATCGGATTATCTCTCGCTTTTGCCTTGGGGTAACTTTAGTATTTCGGTCATATCTCACGTTTTTACCATAAGATTCGCGTAGTTTTAAATAATTACAAATTAAGGTTTGAGATCTTCCAATTTTTACCGCTATTTCAAGCGTCGATAGCCCTACTTCATTAAATGCCTCAATTTTAGCTTTTTCTTCAGGCGACAGCAACTTTCCTCTCGGCATTTTCACAATTCTAAAAGAGATGTAACGAACACGGGCTCTGTAGCCACAAAAAAGACTAAAACACTATAAAAAGTCATTTCTTACCTAGAATTAGCAAAATTTTCGTTAAACTAAGCAATTCAATTAGCTAAATTTATATGAACTGCCACGTTGAAGCACTGCGAAAACATTAGTTCAGTTGAATTTTTGTACGATCACTCAAATGACACGATCACTAAATAACGGTACACATACGGTTATTTTCAGTAAATCAACAAAAACTAATCTCTAAGCAAACTTTCTTTTTTAATGCCAAAATAGAGAAGATAAGCTCTCTTTTTTAAATTACGCAAAACTGAGTTTATGGGAATTGCCACTACTGTATTTATGGCCAATTTAAGACACCCTCCCTCCAATATAACGGTACACTTTTATTTTTTTAAATTTTTTTGGTTTTTTTTTTATAATATAACAGTTTGCTATGAAAAAGCATATAACAAAAAAAAAATGAAATGGCCATTTCAGCCCTTGAAAAGACTTTGACCGAGCTTCTTATGATTAATTGTGTTGTTGTGTGTTTGATTGAAATGTTTGAATACAAATGATCGAGAACTGGACCTACATGTTTAACGCCGACTCCGGACGGTTTATGATCTCAAGAAGCTTTTCATGGCAATTTTTACTATCTGAGGCTTGCCAATGTCTGCAGAGAGGTGACGGCCAAACAGAAAAATTAATTCAATTGAAAACATTTTCTGTGTCAGATGGAGGATTCGAACCTGGGTTCTCTGGCGTAGAAGACACACACACTGCCCACTACGCCACGGCCCTCACAAAGCATATAACACATTACATTTATTATAAGTTTTACTATTATGAAAATTTCACGTTCTTTACCATCGGAAATTGGCATCCCTTGTCTGTGCATAATGTGTAAACTCTTTAATATTGTATCCACAGCGTCCACTTTTAACATAAAAAAAATATCATCCACGTATATTGTCAATAATACTGTGCGGCACATACGTCTGTATTTGATAAATTCCACACTTTTCACTTAATTTTCGTATGAGGATTTCTTTTACCTTTTTACCGAACATTTTAGAACAAAATTTTATTTCTAAGATATACAGCTTAGAATTAAAAATTATATGCATTCACTTTCATGCTGATAACTCTTGAACCATTAGGATATTAATTTTGGGTTTTTCCACAAAGTTCATCCTATTATTTTAGCCAACAATTTTGATGAACAAACACAAATGGAAAAATCGCATACAGCAGGTCGTATCGAGTGGGGTTTACAAAGAGTCTCAAAAAAGAGGACTTTTTCGTTTTTCAATTTTTATAATTTCTTAATTCCAACAAAATATATGGGAATGGTTTTAAATATTAATGGTTTTAAAAAGCTATGCTTTAAAGTGTAGAAATTAAATTGCTAAAGACCGCAAACAAAAATTTTAATGGTTGAAATACTTTTTGTAAAAACATAAAAAGGGGACCATTTTTAATGTCAAAAATTAAGTTTATGAAAAATAACATTTATATTATGTGTTTATATAACTCCAATAATTTTTCAATTATTAAAGGTTATATTTTATCGAGCTCAAGGTCAATGTTGCTTTCCGAAGAAAACAACTGAAGGAATAACAACCAACAACAACAATACCCTATATAGAGTATCAATCTCATAGCAGACTAGACAGCTGTTTCGTTGGCCGCTACACCAACACATCAGTAGCCTTTTTTCGTGATTCTTGCTGTAATCCACTAAGCTCTTAATTTCTACTTGTTTCACGAATGCAATTAGTAAATTACCCTGAATTGCAGTACGAGAATACAAATGATATAAAAGCAGCTTAAAGTTCTTCTAATTTGTTATTATTCGAAGATAGATCAAAGCTTTTCTAAAAAAAATATAACCTTTAATAATTGAAAAATTATTGGAGTTATATAAGCACATAACTTAAAACTTATGAAAGAAGGTCGTAATTAATTTACAAATAAGCATTTAATTATCATTTTAACATTAACTTATCCATCTTCGCTCTAACTAGCAAAGAATTCAGTTTTTTCCGCTGTGTTCTAACGGTGCTGCTTTTTGATGAAACTTTTCAGCTTGTTCGCCTGATTCAGTTGGAATTTGACGCTCAAGCCTATTAATAAGATAAAACAAGAAATGCATCTTCAAAGACTTATTGACATTTATATTCTCAAATGAGGAGAGCACTTCACTTATAAATAAATGCCAATCTTTGCGTCGAACTTTTCCCAAGCAACGACAATTACGGCTTGCAAGTTGTCGCATGCAAAAAACTCCAAATCAACCAGGCATCCTTCGAGTTCAGCATTTCACATTTATTTCTTAATGTTTGAGCCATTTAGAGTACCTTGAAGTACAAATTAATTATTCCATAGTTTGATGCATATTGATTATGTTCATTTGTTTAATACTTGCACGGTGCGAGAATGTCGAGTCATTTTTGCATAGATTTTTGCATTATACGTGAACTGAGGGAGAGCTTTTTCTCGGTCTATATATATTGTACTCTTAATAGGCCTCAAATAATGGCACTAAGTAATACCCAGGTGAGCCAGGATGCAGATCCACTGGATTTTCATATTCCTGGATATCGCTTACTGCCATCGTTTTCTTTGCATAGAGGCATCGCTCTTTAATACGTTTGGATGTAGCGTATCAGTGCCAAAAGGGTCTGGGTCTTAGGTTCAGGGTCCGTTCGCACTTGCTACATTTCTGCTATGTTTAAAAAAAGTCCAAATTCAGGGAGGGAACCTACTTTAAACAAACACTCTCTGATTCGATAACGCACGTTTTGGGGTTGTTCCCTGATAGTGAAATCGTTATAGTTGGCGATTTCAATGTCCCCAACACGGCTTAGTTATATCACCAGCAGCGCAACCAAAGGAAGATTTTGGGGTTTAAGCCCCTCCCCCAAATTATCATAGCAAAAAGCGAAATAGGACACAATTAAAACGACTCACACGAAAAGTAATCACAAGTTTTTATCAAAAGAATGAAAACCCAAAATATAAATTTGAAATCTCTTGTCGTTGAACCGTAATTTTTTAAACTATCCATGTTTTATTCGTTCAGAATACATGTGTTTAAATTTTTTTAGTTGTAATTCAGAACACTTGGGGAATTGTTGACAATCCTTCGATTTGAGCATGGTGTGAGAAACAAGGTGGTAGCGCATTTTCTCATTCTATTTTGCATATGTCTCACCAAAAATGTCCCTAGATCTGTCAAAAACAGGTGATGGTTAATTTTAAGCAAACCCCATTAGCAAAACGAAGTTTGTGAAAATTGTGTTTTTTGTTAATTTTTATTAATACACGAGTATTTAATATAAAAGTGGATAAACTATGGAAAACAACACTGCTATGGCGCAACCTATTGAATGACCAAGTAGGATGAAAGGGTTCCCTAGATAGAGATGTGGTTGAAGTACTTATAATTTATTATTAAATTACCACATTTAATTTGATTCTTCACAGTGTAATATTGTATAGAATTTATTTATTATACTCTTATCATAAAGCCAACAAAATAAAAATTGATCAACATTTGGCACTGTTCCTGTCAAAATTTTTTGAAAAGCATTTGATTTATCTCAAACCTAAGAGTTAGGTTTTTAAAACCTCTATTTCCAATATTCATTTCAACACTATTTCCTGACGATACAAAGCCGCTGGATAAGGCACTTTAGGAGCTTTTGAAAAACTAATTGGATTTTATTAACATGATTCGGAAATAGATTTTGATGATTTTGAAATGAAACAGAATGTTTGATATAAAGTTAGTAATAAAACTAACGATGCAAAAAAGACAGTGTTTGAAGCGTTAGAACTGTGCAATTAAGAAATATTCTCTAATATACTTAATTTACCAATCATCAGTGTAACGCTTCCAGTCACTTCGTGGGAAAATAAACGAACATTTTCAGTACTTCGGCGACTCAAAACTTATTTAAAATAAGCACGATATTGCAAGATAGATAAACGGTCTCACATTGCTTAATCTGTACAGAGATATGACTCCATAAGTGGATTTTAATTTAGATAAACTCGCTGAAAATAAGCGTAAACTAAATTTGAAAATATAGTGAAAATATAGAAAATATTGTTGATTTTAATCACAATAATCCTGTAACTAACGTTTTTTTTTCTGTAAAAACGGTTTTTTTAAAACAAATAAAACACTTTTTATAAAAACTTATTTTTAGTTATCATTAGCTGCATTCCTGTGGTGGTTGATGGTGGTTGATCAAGAGCGTGTCTCTATTATTTTCACAATGCAAAAACAAAAATTAGAACCTGCTCTTTTCCTGGCTCTATTTCTGATCTTAAAATGCTGCCAAGCTTAAAGCATTTTTTTCAAAACGAAAATAGTTGGCAAATCTGAAGTACTCTTCGACAAGTTGTCGTCTTACTGCTCGCACTCGTATTTTGACACATCATCGCTGATTCTTGATCTGATTCAGTACACTACCGAGCTTAATTCAGAACTAACTTAAAAGTAACTTCAATATAATAATTTGCTTAGAAATCAAAAGAAGTTGCAGTTATTATTCTTTGCTGTTGCAGATCTTGTGAACGTTGTTGTTGTAGTTCTTGCTATTGTTGTCTTTTTGGCAACAGCAATAGTTGTCGTTGTCAAATCATGAGCGTCTTATTTCTGTTCATATTGTCACGTATGTTTTGCTAAACTGATCGTCAGCGTGGGAGCCGACTAATCGTTAGCTTTTTATCATAGAGGCGACTGAACGTGTTAAAAGTGTTAACTCCCCGCTCTCTTAAATGTAATCATCCCTGATTACACGGAGTTATTCATTTCGTCTGGTTCGCCTATTCGGCTTAATATTTCTTGAAATACTGCGTCACTGCTTTGCTGGGGATGCCTGCTCATCAAAATCTAAATTACTTTGTTATTCGACAGTTTTAAAATAATTATTATCAATAAAATGGCTTTTGCGACCCATACAGCTATTTTCATGTTATTATGACTCGATTCTATTTTTTGATTAAGTGTTGATATTCTCTTAATGTTTTTTATATCGGTTTCCTCAATTTTTTCTAGAGTGAGTTCTTCGAATTGTTGTATTATGTTTACTTTCTGTAACCCGGGATGTTCGATATTGTTATAAGCTTGATGCTCCTTATTTTCGAAAATAGTACCATTCACAATTATTTTATCTTCAAATATTATTAAATATGTTCCGTTTACAACTTCTTCATCGCCTTCTCCTTCTCGTACCACGAATACATCGTTGTTCAATAGTATTACTCCCTCTTTAGTTTCGTCAATTTTCTGATACGTCTTGGCATAACTCATTGCAATTGCATAGCGTTTCGGTTGAATAAATTTAATAAACAATTTTCTTTTGTTTCTATCTGACAGAAATCAACAACTGTTCTACTATTACAATTTTTATTAATTTAAATTGATTTCCTCTATTGCCAACTATGTCAAACTTTATGTTTACTACTTTTTGGTTGTGTATAACTGGTTTTACAATAAATTTTCTGTAAAATTCTTCAACTACAGGGTATTGTATAATAAAATATATCGTTTCATCATTCTGAACTACTTTAAGCTTAGAGTTGCTAAGTACTGTTGCTACAGTTATCTTGTTTTTAATGTTAGAATCTATGTCCAATAATTCATTGTCGCTTAATAGTAAAGGGTTCGCAATAGTAATTTTTGGTAATATTATTGAATATATTATATTCTGTAATTGTAATATAATAATATTTTTCCATGCGAAATTAGCTCAAAAATTTTATCCTCTTATGTTACAGAATTCTCATTTTTTAGTTCATTAATTTCTTTTGTTAGTTGATTGATTTTACTCACAATTTCTGCATTAATAATTACTTGGTCATTATTTCATTCGATCAAAGCTTCAGTTTTTACCTTAATCTCATTAAAATCATAAAAATCCGGTGTACCAGCGACAAATTTTAGGGCTGATCCCAAAAAAATTAATGCTTCGTGCATGCCTGTGGTGTAAATTTAACATGTTTACCAATATAATCCTTTGTTCTGAGTCTATTTCTATATTTTTCCGCAGTTCTGCATAAGAGACGCTTTCGGCAATTTTAAAATTTTCGTATGCCATTTTTGTAAAATCAATTAGATCAGTTTTGTGTATTAAGTACTTAGTGACGTTATAAACTGCGACTTCTCCATCCTCTATCGGTACATAAAAGGACCTCGAATAGTCAATAATTTTTGATGTAGCAAGGATTGACACATAACCTGAAATTAGCGAATATTATCTTTATGAATATTTTTTCCATCTATTCTAACAGTAGTACCTAAATCTTCCTGAACTACTTTCTGTGCACAAATTTCTGAGAGCTTATTTCCTAACTTTTTATTAATCTTAACGTACACATCTCCCGCGTTACATGTTCTATATTTTGTATTTTTATTATGAAATATCTCATCTGTCTGTTTTGTCTTCAATTTCTGTTCAAGTTCTTTATTTGATATTCCCTTACCATAAATTATATCTATCGGCTTACAGTCCGTTACCGAGTGGATTGAGTTATTATATTTTATTGTTGCTAACAAAATTGTCTCCACAACATTACTTGAATTATTTTCTTTGTTAATACATCTACCTATTTCCGTTAGTTTGCTATGAAAGCGTTCTACCTGACCATTTGATTTGCTATGATAAGGCGGAACTTCATGCTGTTGTATGTTATTATTTCTAATATAACTCTTAATTGATTCCGATTTTAGCGCTGGTTCATTATCGCACACAATAATTTTTAAGTTCGGGAATATATTAAGTATTTCCATTATGCCTGCTTTAAAATCAGGAATTGTTCTTGTTTCTAATTTTTTACCACCGCAAATTTCGGAAAATTTATCAATTCATGTCAAGAAACAATTTTTCGCCGTTGAATAAATGTCTATATGCAAAATTTTTCCGGGGTAAGTTGGAATTGGAGTTCTTTCAATAATATGGTTTTCTGGCTTCCTACTGTATTTAGAGACTAAACATGTCCTGCATGACCTGATTAGTTCGTTTAATCTTTTCCTTATGTTTGCGAAAAAATAATCTTTAGTTCTTTGCTTATAATTTTCCTTGGCATTCCAATAGTGCACCCTATTATATTCTGTGATCAGAATTTCTTCCTGATCATCTTTGTTAGTTACATCAATTACAATTTCTTTAGTAAATACGAATTTAACACCTATAAAATTTCTCAATAATGCTTGCTGTACTTGACCAAAATATTCTTCTTCACAGTAAATTGCATTAACTATGTTAGGATTAATTGTTTCTTTAAGTAACTGAATAAGATTTTCTTCGTTTATAAAATTGATTTCGTGTCGAATATATTTCTGAAACATAATTTTTGTTTTCTTTTTGTTGCTGTCTTGTCTGTTGATTAAAATTTGGTTTCTGAAACTATTCAAACATGTTTTTACTATTTTGTTTGGTATCTGTTAAAAACATTTCTGAATGTGAACCAGACTCAGAAAGGTGGTTTAAAAATTGCCTGGATAAAGTGTCTGCTACGACATTTAAATTACCAGGTTTATAAAAAATGTTGGAGCAAATTCTTTTATAAAAGCCCTCCATCGCTTAATTTTAGCATTATGATTGTTGTCTGACATCGAAAATGTCTGAGATGATCCGTGAAGATATTCAATTCTTTGCAGCCATACAGAAAATTTCTCAAATTTTTTATTGCCCATACTATGGCCAATAGTTCTTTTTCATTAACTGCATAGTTTGTTTCTGTTTTTGAGAGGGTTCGTGATATAAATGTGATAGGTCTATTGTTTTGTGAAAGAACAGCACCAATAGCTGTTGAAGATGCATCCGATGTTAAGTCAAATAGTTTAATAAAATCTGGATATAATAATATAACGTCCTCTGAGGTTAAAATTTGTTTTAATTTTTCGAAAGCTTTTCGTCCTTCTTCATCTTATTGAATTAATATTTTTTTTGATTGATTTGCACTGACATTCCCATTTTCTCCCCTTAGATATCTCGTGAGTGGCATTTAGCAATGTTGGCATATCCCCTAATAAATTTTCTATAATAGCCGGATAGCCCTAAAAAGGCACGTAGACTTCGGACGGTTTTAGGTTCCTTGTATTCGAGTATAGCCTTAACTTTTTCAGAAGCGGGTTTTAACCCTTCTTTGGATACTATAAATCCTAAAAACTCCACCTCTTCTTTAAAAAATGTTGACTTTTCTAAGTTTACCTTCATACTTGCTTTGTTGAGCAACGCTAAAATGTTCCTAATTGTTTTAAATTGTCGTTTTCGTTTTGAGAAAATACTATAATATATAATAATACTATAATAATTTCTGTTCTCAAGATATCATCTATTGTTCTCCGAAAAATGCTGGGCGCATTCTTCAGACCGAAAGGCATTCGGCAAAATTCATATTTTCCGTTATTGATACTAAACGATGTTTTTATTTTATTTTAGGTTGGACAGGATAAGTGAAGTATCCGGTATTGGGTATTTGTAGTTATTAGTGACATTGTTTAACTTCCTAAAATCAATAACCAGCCTTTTCTTTTTCTGTCCATTGTCGTCGACACCCTTCTTATCTACAACCCAAACCGGGTTATTGCACGCAGACTTAGACGGTTGTATTATTCCGTTTTCTAATAATTTTTATATTACTTTGTTAACGAATTCATTAACAGCCATTGGGTATGGATAGCTCATGCTATAAACTGGGTCATATGACCGGGTATTTATAGTGGCAATAACATCTATATTGTATGACAGTTTAATATTGGGGTTTGCAAACACCTCTTTAACATCATTTATAATTTCATAAAACTGTGCCTTTACGTATGAAGGCAGGCAATGAGCCATTTCTAATTGGTTAATTCCCGCACAACTCTTGAATTTAATTGGTTCTATGCCAGCATTAAAAGTGAGTTTTTCATTCTTCGTATCGATAGTACCCCCTATCTGTTTTATAAAGACGTATCCTATTATTCCTTCAAAGTATTAAGTTAGTATTAAGTTCTGGTAATAAATAAAAATATGAATACTCGTTCAACACATTTACTAGACATTTTTGATCAATGATCAATTTACTATTCACTATCCTTAATAAAAATGAGTGTTCAAGTCTCTTGACCCCCTTTATAATTAATCCCTTCTTAATACAATTTTTGGTTGTACCTGTATCTAAAAGAAATCTAAGCAGTGTGCCATTCAAGTATCTTTCTATATATGGCAACTGCAACCCATTTATAAAAAATTGCACTCATCTGCTTCTGTATAGTTCATTTGTTTTTGCCTGAAAGGTACCTGATGTGCATTATTGGTATGTCTTTTTTCTGAATTGTGGTAAGGGAAAGGTTTCCTTTCAGTATATTGTCGGTTATTACTTTGATGACTTGGTCTTATGGTATTTCGATTAGAAATGTTCATTGGTGGTCTTGTGATAAAGCGTGCAGTGCTCGGATCGACTTCCATCGGGATTGGGGCTTGATCTCTGGTATATTATTACGTGTATTATTTGTTGGGTTTCTATAATCTGGCGATAAATTAAATCTAACCGGTCTAAAATCGTTATTATGGTAAGTATTAGCAAACGCGAATCGATAATTATTTGCAACAAGTTCTTGCGCAAGTGCCAATGCACTAGGAAGATTATTTGGTTTTGATGAAAATAATATGTCACATAAAGGTTTGTTCAACCCCGATATAAACAACCTAAGCGCGTCACTTCTATATTTGTCATTTAATGAATTTATTAAATTCACGTTTCCTTCATTTGTCATGGCCACTTTGTTAATTATTAGAGTTAATTTTCTCTCTACTTCGTCATACAATTTTATAATGCTCGAACGTCCTTGCCTTAAGGTTGACAATTCTTGTTGAACCAGGTAAATCGGACGTTTGTCCGCAAAAGAAAAATCTAATCTTGCTATAATTGCGTTAAAATTCAAAACTGCGTTAAACGATGCTAATGTCGCATCGGCACGACCCGTTATTTTTTTACGTATAATAGCGACTGCCTGATAATGTTTTGAACTGCCAATGTATGGCTCGAACAATTTGTAGGCTGCAAAAGCTGCTTGCCGCCAAGACACATATCTTGTTTCGTACCCATTAAACTCAGGTAACGTTTTTACAATATCTAAAGGTTCGTCACATACTGTGCCTCTAACTATAGAAATAGGTTCGTATTCTTTAACTTGTCTAGGAACTTCTAATTCATTTATTCTTTCTGCTAATTGATTAATATTTCCTTGCAGTGCTTGCGTCACTTTGTTTGAAAATACCTCAAACAATTCTCTCAATTGTTCTTCGTTCATTTTTGAGCTTATTTCACTTTAATTCCTACTTGTTACAATAACAAATTTTTTTTTTTTTTTTTTGTACACACTTATGTTTTCTTTAATTGCTGCACTTAAATTATTACAGCTATTTCTTTTACTTTTAACTGGTTAACTTACCATATTTTCATATGCAAATATTACTTCCAAAAGTTGAAGTTTACTACTGTGAGGTGAAGAAGTTGAATGGTAAGATGTTGCTTGCCCTGGCTGAGGTTTTTACCAGGAACTATTAGTGCAAAAATTGAACTCACTAACCAGTTTACAATAGCCGCTATAGTTACGTTTTTTTTTTTATAAGTAAGTCCGACATATTATAATACTCTCCCCAAAAAAAAAATCCTGGTTGCGCGCTTGTATGTCATTCAGGCCAAACCTCAGCTTTTTGCTGAATCGAACCAATTCATTGAATTAAGGTAGTATTCCTGGTTGGCAAACATTTATTTTGATTTTTCTTTTTCAGATTTTTATAGTTTGGATATTTGAGAATATCGTCGTAAAAGGGTTTTTTGAAATTCGAAATACTTTAGGAGATATGGTCTTTTATGTCCAGCAATGTTTTCGCCAAAATACGATTTGCTTAATTTGGCTACTTTTTGAATGCAACTGTTTCAAGCAACCACCGAATTTCGTTGAACGCGTTCTTTAGTAAGTAAAATAAATAAATACACATTTTAGAGCTTAGGTATTCGAATATTGGCAGCGTTTAATTCACTTTGAATTGAGTTATAAGCCGGACGCGCGTGAGTTACATATAACAATAGTTACATCAATGCAATATAACAATAAATAAAATGAAATAATGAGAACAGGAAAAACCTAGTCAGCTAAAATGTGTGAACTGAATTAAATTGCAGTTCACAACAAGAATCGTTGAACCTGGTTTCGCAACAAACATAAAACTCAAGTGCATTATCAGCGGTATTTTTTGCAAGTAGCCACTAAGAGTATTAAAATCAAAAATTGTTAAGTTCAGTTTAAGTTAACCAGCAAACAAATAAAGTTATTTCTCCTCTGTTAAGTCGTGTTAGTTTTTTTTTAAAAACGCCTCTTGCCGGGACTAATATAAAATTCGAGCGCATACAGTTTTGAAAAGTACAGTTTTGATAAAAATTTTGTTTGTTCCAAAGGAAATGGATAGAAAAAGTAATAGAAATAAAAATAAAAGAAACACTGGTAGCAATCGAAAAACACGTCCCTTGAAACGCCCGTTTCGTGGTAACCAACACGAAAGAGATGAGGACACGCACTATTGAGATTGCCAATTATATTGCAACTGTGATATTTAACGAAGGTTTTTAACCAATACTTCAAATAATGAACCTAGTGGGCATCCCGATTGGCAACGTCACATATGATTTCGCCATGGAACGAAGAACGTTTGAAAAGATCCGAAGGCAGAGCTCTGGCCGCATCAAAAGAAGGTAGAACTGCCCGAAGAGCACAAAGAGCCGCCGAGTCCTCATTTTTTGAAGAAGAGGAAGGAGTTCTTTATGGGGCTGGCATTGCAGATTGATATATGTAAGTATTTCACAAAAAAAAGAAATGTTTTATTGCCTAAAATTTGCTTTGAGTTTTTCAAAATCATGTTTTTGAACTTCGAAGTCACTTTTCTTCGGTTCAACTGAACCGATTTTGATGAAACCAAGTGCAATCGACGCAGAATTGTCGAATTTGTCTTGTTATCTACATGCTCAAATTTTTCATTTCAATTTTTTTTTTTTTTGATGCAAAAAAAAAAAACTTCAAACTTAAACGCGTTTATCTTGAAACCACGTTTATCGAGCTTGCCGCCCAGATTGATTTTGATGAAACAAAGTGCAATTCTGGTCCGTACCTCAACAATTTTTTAAGCAATTTTTTGCTATTTCTTTTTTACACTAAACTAAAAAAAAGACCCAAAATTGGTTTTTCATTTTTCAATGTCCGCCATTTTGTAAAAAATAGTCGCAAAATTATGATTAAGCTAGAGACCAGAATTATATCTGTATTGAATCTAACGTCGTTTAATTTTTCCATTTCAGATGTTTCGAAGTCGAGTTATCCGGGCCGCAATCAGCATACTTTTTTTCGACGCCGAACTTTGAAGGCAGACAACTTTTGAACAGCCCTCTTACAAAGGAAAAAAACATTTTTTATTTAATTTAATATGTTCTTAATACAATAAAAAAAACAGAATTTAAATAACTCTTCGCGTTTTCAAATGAGAAGTTTAGGAATACTCCCTTAATGAAGGAACGGACTTTTTTTTACACGAAGTATTCTGCATAGTCATAACATATTAGACTTTTTTCTGACATCGCATCATGAGAAATATGATGTTAGTGCCAACGCACCTCTTGGTAATTCAGAATGAGCTGTTTTTCCGTATTCTAACCTCCGCACCTCTACGCACAGTGTATTATTTTTCTAATCTAGCTCTATTAAATTAAAAAAAGGATGGTTTTTTTATAAAATTAGTATAACAATTTATTGAAAGGTTCCCAATTATATGAAAAAGGCAAATATTTTTTAATATATATGGTAACACCTTGAAAAACGGTATTACGAAAGTAAGTGTAATGAAAACGTAAAAAAACAAAATTTCGAATAAAGACGCACGCAATTTTAAAGTGTTGTAGATTATTTTTAAAAAGTTAAATTTGCATTGTGTTTTTCTCCAAAATCAATTTCAAAGTTTTTTAAATTCCGCTCCGTTAACATCGTCTCAGGATTGCTCAAAAGAAAAGGAATTTTATGCACTGAAAAAACAAACAAAACTACATAGTCAATAACAACAATGTTTAGAATAGTTAAAAGTTTTGACTATAAATTCATTTTAGCTTAACATGCATGCATACTGCCAAAAAATTGTGTCCGCAGCTGCAGCGCCCTTACAAGAGCGTTAAATTCTTCAAGACGACCTCCGAAAATTTTCGCCACCAAGTCTTTGAGTTATGGAGAAATGCTGTTGGAGGATCTCAAAGAAAAGTGGATTTAAATAAAATTAAGAAATACGTAAAGACTTTGTTGGTACAATTAAATTTGCGGTGAGCAAAAGCTAACCGGACTAAGAAAAGGTTTTTATCAACAAATTGATATTGGCTCACTGTCAAAATTGATATGTCCTTATTTATGTTTTTGAAGCTAAAAGAGCATGTTACCCCAATGATATTATTGTAATTAAAGTTTTTGCCGAAATAAAATTACAGTGCCTAATTGATAACACTATAAGTAAGATATGTAAAGCACAAGAAGAATAATTGAAATCAAATACAGATCTGTTTGATGAAATTTTTATTGTCATAAAATGGGGTTGTGATGGTGCTGAACAAAATCGTTACAAGGAAACATTTTCTGATCTAAGTTCATTTTTTATTTCAATGGTACCTCTAGAAATGTACGTCACTACTAGAAATGAAGAAAAAATAGTTTTGTGGCAAAATTCATCCACATCATCCACAAGGTATTGCCGCCCCATTAAAATTTTATTTTTACAAAAAAAAAACACCAGATGTGATAATGCAAGAAGTAAGAAATGTAAAGTCTTAGATATTTAAACTTACTCCAACACTAATAAATTTAGAAAATTGTGCATTCCAAGTAAGAGCTTAGCTGATTTTGTGTTTGATTGATAGAAAAGTTTGAATGCATTATCAGCCTAAGATTCGCCACAAAAATGCAACATATGTGGAGCAACTCCGACATATATGAACAGTTTCAGTAACTTACTTAAGAGAACGCAGGATAACATTATGCTTGGTATGGGACTATCTCCTTTACATGCTTACATTCGATTTATGTTTTACACGACTTTTTTTACACGAATTTGATTTAACACGAATTAAAAATAAATCTTAATTTTGTTTTTAAACGCTTTATTTTGATTTAACACGATTGACCCAAATTCTGAAAATAACAATTTTAGTACTAACAGTTTTCACCGCTATAAAATTTTTAATTTTTATTATACTCCCGTGTTGCCGCGTGTAAACATGCATGTCAACAGTCGTCCCTATTGTATTGTATGTGTACTATATTGTTTTTTTGCATTCTTTTCTAAGTTTCTGAAATAGTTTTTTTTTGCATTCTTTTATAAGTTTATGAAATAAAAATATACGCAAATATTAGCTATAACGCTCCAATATGAGTTTAAAAATGGTTTATTGTATTATTTCTACAGATTTGTTAAATTTGTAACCAATTTTCTACTTTTCAATAAGTGCAATGCATTTTTTTACACGATTTTGTTTGCACGAAATCTTTGGGAACGTATCTACCGTGTAAAAACAGAACTGAGTGTATACGATGTGGTTTTTTATATGTGCGATGTGGGACTAAACAAAAATATATTTTGACAAAGAGTTTAAAGAAGAAAAATTAAATTTTGACAAATAAGCAGTTTAAAAAAGAAAAAACAATAATTGCATTTTTTTGAAAACTTTTTTTGTAAGCTTAGCACGCACAATAAATTACTAATCTTAGTTTTCAAAATAAAAATCTTCATGTCATAGTTCAATATAAGCAAACTGCTGAAACTAAGACCGACTGTGAAAATTACCTTTGAAAGGACTAACCTCAACATGCCCTTTAGTCCTTCAGTAGTAAAAATCTTTGATCCATCTTCGAAAAAAGAGCTAACTTTTCACTAAATAAGTATGCATTCAAAATAGAAGGACTTTAAGTTGCTTCTTATCATTTGTGCAACGTGAATGTATTTTGAAGTAATTTACTCGTAACATTGACGAAACAAATAGAATATAAACAGCTTAGTGGATTACAGCGATGACGCAAGGCTACAAGTCTGTCTAGTCTGCTGTGTGAACTCTATACAAGAGTATTGTTGTTGTTGTTGGTTGTTTCCTTCAGAAAGCAACATATACCTTCTGCTCGAAAAATATAATTCTGAATTAATAATTGAGAAATTATAAGAGTTATATATAAACACATAACATAAAAATTTTATAAAAATTCATATTAAAATTTCCAAATATTAATTTTAAAACAAAAATTAAGTTTTTCTCTTTTAACTGTTTATTTGTTAAAATTTATTTTTAGTTATTATTCTTTTTTAAACTCTTCATTTATCACAATTCTTTTTGTTTTTCTTTTTAAAAATGTTTTTTGTCCATTTTACTACAGTGGTCCTCTTTATTTGTCAAAAATTTTTTATTAAAATCTCAAAAATCTTTATTATTATAATACCACATCGTTCATAAAAACCACAATCAAGTTATTTGTAAGAATGTAATCAATATATTTAATAAAGCTTCGAGAAACATCGCAAAAAACATATTTAACCCATTAAACGCCTGTGTTGCTTTAACGCTACGCTAACTTTAAAAAAATCTCAAAAATCAACGCATTAAACTTTTGACTTGAAATTTTGGGGAGACAAAGTTTATTATATTGGGTTTCAATGTAGCTAATAAGCCCTTGGCTTTCTTGAGGAGGAGTAGTGTATGTACCTTTGGAGTGTATGAGTGTGATTGTATGAAAAAATCACATTTTTTGGACATTTTTTTGTTTACGATGTAGTAAATTTAAACAAAGATGCTATTTAGCGAATTTTGACAGAAATGTAAGGCCAAAAGATGAAAATAAAAGTTCAACAAATAAAATTTCCATTTCAAATTAAAATATAACACATTTACTCCCAACGTTGCTTTAAAACAACACCCATTTTCCGGGAAACCAGAACTTCTGTTTTTTGAAACTCAGAATTTGTGATCCAGGGATCAAAATAAGGAATTTCTGAAAAAGTCATCGAAATCGGCTGACAGAATCACACCGCGACGTTGCATGGGTTAAGAAGATGTTAGTGTGAAAGTACTTGTTAACAAAAACTCCCTTTTTATCTTTGTTTCTGTGCACATCAAGTTTTTTTTTTAATAATTTTTGTCATGTTTTCCAAGTTTTGGTTTCGGGCATATTGAGGCCGAACAGCCGCAACTGACAAAAAGAGCCTAAACCAAAATCGAATTATCAGGCCGACACACAGTACTTCGTCTCCATACAAATGATGAGCAAAAATAGAATAGTGGTCCGATTGTAATGAAACTTGGTTTTTAAATTAAAATGAGTACGTTGATTTCAAAAATTAAGTCAGTTTTTTTGTGAATCTTGTAGTTTTTTCAAAAATTAGCATTTTTGAACGGTTTTACAGGAGTTTGGGATGGATATGATTAATATAAGAGAATTTTGCATATGGGCTAAAAAATCCGGCAAATTTTACATAAATCTTTAATTCTAAATACGCCTGAGTTCAAATCAAATATCAAAAATGCAAAAAATGGAGAAAGTTTAAAATTATGAAGCTCCAAATACTGTCCAAATATTAGCCAATGGCAGTTTTCTTTATTTTCAGACTGAAATTTCCAGTGAATTGATAAAATTATTTTCTTTTTATTCAATTTATTTACTCACTTATTCAAATAAATTGATCACAAAAATTTTTTCATTTTAAATTTCGCTTTCGGAGCTTGCTTCGGAAGAACACTCGGAAGGATTTACTATTGACGAATACTAGTCCTCATTGGCTTCAACCTGAGTTCCTGGTTTCCAAACATAATAATCGATTAATTAGTCGTCGGAGTTCTTTTTTTTACTTGTTATATTTCTTTTACTGGCAATTAAAGGATCCGACGACAGAAGAAGGTGCTGTAAAAGGTCTTTGTTCGTGTCTTCTCGTCCTGTTTTTCTAGTGTGCTCTAAACGATTTTTGCGAAAGCTGATTCTAGTGCTTCCTCCGATAAACTTCCTACAATAAAATTAGATTTACACATGTTACCAGTAATAACATCAAATGTAAAGCATGAGCAAAGTAATATTCTCCTTGATGACAGCGACATTAAATTGAGGATTTTAAGTCTACTTGCGTATGGTGGTAAAGTTGTATAGTCACGAGGATCGTATAGGTCTCACAATGCAAAAAGCAAGAATTGTCTTTGAATAGATTCTAGCCTTTCACTATGCACTACAAAAGCTGGGTTTTACAAATTATGCAACAGTATTCTAAGATGAGATGTATGAGTGATTTCAATATTAAATTTACTAATTGGCAAGCCAAAAAAATTGATAACGTCGCATTCGTGGAGCAGTACTTTATGTACAGAGATAGGCATGTAGTACCAGCTATAATTTTTTTTTTTATTTATTTATTTAGCCAAACAAGGCAATATTATTATTCTATTTCTATTCTTATTCTAACTTATTTTTCAAACAGGTTGTTGTTGTATTTATTTTTTATTTTTTGTTTTTCTCTCCTCTGTCCTTGTTTTAGGTGTAGAAGATATGCAATTCTCAGTGGGTGTAATCCGCCCACATGAATCGACACATTTTCAAAAACACGTCAAAAAGAAAAGACAAGAAGAAGAACGAAGGGAGAACTTATCTACTAAGCTTACATACTAACAGATTTTCAATACTATGCTAAAATATTATCAAGATGGAAGGCTAAAGGGAGAACAACTCAATTTTGTTTAGGTATGGGTGGTAGACGGCAATGTAAAAAGAGGCATTTGGATATGGGAGAATAGAGTTAATATTAGAATGCCGTGTTTTACTTATTTAACATTAAAATTTTTCATTTACAATTTTTGTACTAATGCTAGATCAAGGAAATAGAAGAGGAATAAGAATGGTGAAAAGGAATTGGAGAAGATTCACTTATATGTACCATTGGGCATAGGACGTGAATTGGTGTTTAATAAGGGGATAGTTATGTAAAGGAAAGTGATTTGGAAAGGGAACGCTTGATTCTGAATTTCGATATTGGCGGTGTATAATGCTCGCTGATATTATTAAATATTTTACAACATCTATTCAAGGCTCTTTCAATGCGTAAATAGTGTTGTGATGCGATTCATTTAACAATTTTGTATACCTTGTTCGCCTTGTTGGTGCATTAAACAGTACCTTGCTCGAGATATATTCGCTACCCATGTTACCAGTAATAACATCAAATGTAAAGCATGAGCAAAGTAATATTCTCCTTGATGATAGCGACATTAAATTGAGGATTTTAAGTCTACTCTCGTATGGTGGTAAATTTGTATAGTCACGAGGATCGTATAGGTCTCACAATGCAAAAAGCAAGAATTGTCTTTGAATAGATTCTAGCCTTTCACTAGGCACTACAAAAGCTGGGTTCCAAATTATGCAACATTATTCTAAGATTGGTCGCACTAATGTGCAGTATAAGGTTTTAGTTACCCAAAGGTTTTTGAATTCTTTTGCACGTCTTTTTATGAATCCGAGCATTTTGTTTGCTATGATATGATCGTAGTGAAGGTTAAAGCGCATCTTACTATCAAGAATTATTCCAAGATCTGCTATGTGGTTGACCCTTCTAAGTTCCACCTTATTTAGCATGTATCTGCTATATGTTATTACGTTTTTACGGGCAAAACTTATAACGTAGCACTTATTTATATTTAAAGAAAGTTTATTTTGACTACACCACTGTTCCAGAGACAAAAGCTTATTCTGTAAGAATACTGAATCCACTTCTGATCTAATGGTATAGTATAATTTTAAGTCATCTGCATATAAGAGATGGGGGACATCATGCAAAACTTCAGATATGTCTGCAATAAATATGTTGAAGAGAAGTGGTCCAAGATGATTACCTTGAGGTACACCCGACGAGACAACAATCTTTTTAGACAAAGTACCCTGAAATTTTACATATTTTAATCTTTCACAGAGTACCTGATATACCAAATTTTTCTAGTTTCTTAGCTAGGATTTTGTGATCAACACGACCAAAGGCTTTACTAAAATCTGTATAGACTGCATCTATTTGGTGGCCCTTTTCCATTTTAGTAAGAATATCTGATGCCATGATTATTAGATTTGTGGTTGTTGATCGTCCTTTAAGAAAACCATGTTGCTGCTCGTTTAAACAGGGATTAGTTACGCTCTTTAGTTTGGAACATATAATTTTTTCAAATAGCTTTGGAATAGCTGACAATATTACAATATCCCTATAATTTTCTACTGATCTCTTGTCACCATTTTTATAAATTGACGTAAGATGACAAGATTTCCAAAAAGTTGGGAATATACCTGTGTGCAAAGATTTGTTAAAAATCATATGTAACGGCGTAATTAATTGGTCTAAACATTGAACAAGAGAAATTGGTGGTATAAGGTCTGGACCTGGAGATTTATTTCAATCTAATTATTTAATGGAATTGGTTATGTCACTCCGTGTTATATTAATTTCACAAACCAATGCCGGTCTACTAGTTATACTGGCAAATGTAGGTTGATTTTGGGAAGTAGTTGAACAAAAGACTTCTTTAAAATGATCCGCAAAGATATTACAAATTTCCTGTGAGTTAGATGAAGTAGCATTGCCTTTAAACATGAAGTTTGGGTATCCGGTCGATTTCCGTTTTACATTTACAAAATCGAAGAATTTTTTCGGGTATTCAATAATCCTTTCTCCAATTAAATTGGTGTAAAGCCTATAAGCCTCTTCAGACTTAATGGAGAACTCCTTAGACAGCTCTTCGTATCTAACCTTTACCTCATCACTTACAATGACGCAATTTTTAATGACTCTGTAAAGTTTATTTCTTTGATTTCTCAAATTTCAAAGATTTGAATCAAGCCACGGTTCCAATGGTTTATTTTTTTCTTTATTTTTGGAACATGAGTATCAAATACAGAAAATACTTTTTGATAGAAGTAGACAAGTGGTTCCAGTCCAAACAATTTAAGTAATTTTTAATGTTATTGTAATCGGCATTGAGGAAATCGTATACAATAGAATTATTGAATGACTGTATAAAAGTTATGTTGTTAGTACATAACTCAGTAGTAAAAGCAGTACGGTGGAGGGTATTGGCAAATATCTGCTCGACCTCACAGGTTGGACTAACCATTATTTCGTCATATGAGTTAGTAAAAATCAAATCTAGCCAACGATTGTTTCGGTTTGGAGCTGGAGCTACTTGCTGACAATCATTACTATAAAAAGTACTTAATAAATCGAAGTCGACCGCATTGGACAGGTTAATTGGAAGGAGATGGTTGTCATCATCATCGTGCACAAAAGTTATATTGGGACGGTTGAAGTCTACAAAAATAATAATTCTATCTTCTTCGTTTAACGCGGCTGTTATTGACGTTATGATTTCACATAATTCATTGTAGGAATTGTAGATTGAATTCGGAGGAATATAAATAACACCTATGTATACGGAAATTTTTTGATCTAGCCTTATTTTGATTATTTTGTGCTCGAAGCATTTGGAGGAGCAGATTACAATCAATTCACTAGATAAGGAGTTATGTGTGGCAATTACGACACCTCCTCCTCGAGACAGGCCAGAGCTTGCATAGTCTCTGTCATTCCGGTATATTGTCCAGTTGCTATCTAGAATTTCTTCAGTTTTGATAGCGTCATTCAACCACGTTTCCGTAAAGACAAAAACATTGAAATGACAAGATTTACCTTCAACAAACAGTTTATTGAGTTTGCCTCTCATGCCATCACAATTGTGGTAGGATATATTAAAAGACGCAATTGAAGGTAGAGTATTTCGGGAGGCTGGATAATCGGACATTGTTTTAGGATGAGAGTTAGGGACAATAGAAATTTTTTAAGTTAGAAAGTGCTCTTTGTTAATGCCATATATACTTTGAGCTAGTATGCGATGCAAATGCCGTGAGGTCGTTTTCAACATCCTTGGGTGAAATGTTGAGGCTTTCATGGAAGTTAATGAAAATTTTTTTCAGCTCGACAGGGTCGGTAGGAAGACCTTCTTGTTGGATGGATACCATAGCACTTGTTCTTGTTGTACCTACCTAATACAGACTGAGTCAGACTTATTATGTAAATAAGACAGGTATAATCGAACATTATCATACAACCGACGGTCTCTTAGACGAGACATAATGAAACGACCCTCACTACTAACGTCAGCGAGATTTTTTGTTAGCTTCGCATTAGGATCCAGAAGAGGATCCAGAAAGGCTGGTGTAGCAATAGTGAACGTTTGAGTATTACTGCAAGTAATTAAGGGAGGAGTGTGTTATTGGAGAATGTGATTGCTGGTGAACGTGTTGCAGTAACATGTTGTGTAGAAGTAGGCTTAGGCATGACTATTGCGGGCTGTGTGGATGGATAAAGTGTATGGGAATGGACGAAATTAGGATATTTATTTGGATAAGTTTTCTTTTTCGTCGTTATTGAGGTTAAACAAAACCCGTTTAACTTTAGGATAAGGGAGTGGTTTCGGTGGATCTGGCTAACATCAAACCAGGGAAAATTGTACATTCTCGGTGGCTCGCCAAGGCCGCTAGATTATTACGATTATATGTGACAACGGAAAATCCAGATGCAAATTTAAGAATTCTGGTTGAATTTATAATTAAATGTTATGTGCCAATGTACTTCAATATCAAGTATTACAGCTCTGTCGTGTACGGCAGTGCATTATTTTTCAACTTCATTAGTTGGTCACGATTTCTAGAACCTCGTTTACGCAAAATTGTCAATCAAGTAATTACAGATAATTCAATTATGCTCATTCGGAAAATATCTTGTTATCAATGTTGTTTGATGATAGCAAAGAAAAGCGCGACTGTGCTATCAACATAATTCTACGCTATCGAACAGATGTTGACGACCCAACGCAACTTAGAGCTTATAAAAAACCAGATATAAAGTTTAATTGCACAAATTACACGGAAATGATCAATATGAATGACATAAATAACGTATTTGAACCCCCATTCACGCGAAGCATTCTGTACGATACATTGAAAGAATACTTAAATCAAGATGATCCACCGTTTAATGATCCAAAAATTGCATCACACATACAAGGAACGGAACGACATATTCAATTGCTAGCTAGCGTTTCCAAACGGGTTATACCGGAAAATGTAGAGGCTGTTATGGCGACGACATTAGAGAGCCGTGCGAAATTGCCCAGACTTGAAAGTAAAAAAGACTTCAAACAATAATTTTTTTTTTTTTTTAGTTTTTAGCAATTCTTAAAAAAAATTAATTTTCAAGAATTACATTTACTTTATGCCAAGTAATTTCATGAAGCAACAGGTTGCCACAACAACAATGTTCTTTACAGAACAACCACCAGCAAACTAGACAGCTGTTTCGTTGGCCGCTACACCAACTCATCAGTAATCTTCTGTGGGTTATGCAGTCCATTAACTTTGGAAATCTTATAAGCACACCTTCTGCTAAAACCAAAGCGGAATTGCAGTGTGTGCTTTCCAATTTAAAAAGCAATGTTTTTCTACTTCTTAGCACAAAGCAAAGGTTCAAAAAATTGACTACATTAATTCTGCAAAGGCTTGTTGTTGCGCTCTTTGTTTACTTCTTTTCACGATTCCATTCTTTGGCACCAACAATTCGTTGATATTAAACCATAGAAGGCGTGAGAAGTTTTTTTGAAAAAAAGATGACTCATCTTATTTTCTGAGGTCGGGCTCGTACCAGTTTTTACATGAAAAATAAATTGTGGCATTTTTAATTTATATTTAGTTTTTAGCAATTCTTAAAAAAAATTAATTTTCAAGAATTACATTTGAGCTTTATGCCAAGTAATTTCATGAAGCAACAGGTTGCCACAACAACAATGTTCTTTACAGAACAACCACCAGCAGACTAGACAGCTGTTTCGTTGGCCGCTACACCAACTCATCAGTAATCTTCTTTTTTACTGATGAAAATTTTTTGAACCTTTGCTTTGTGCTAAGAAGTAGAAAAACATTGCTTTTTAAATTGGAAAGCACACAACTGCAATTCCGCTTTGGTTTTAGCAGAAGGTGTGCTTATAAGATTTTCAAAGTTAATGGACTGCATAACCCACAGAAGATTACTGATGAGTTGGTGTAGCGGCCAACGAAACAGCTGTCTAGTCTGCTGGTGGTTGTTCTGTAAAGAACATTGTTGTTGTGGCAACCTGTTGCTTCATGAAATTACTTGGCATAAAGCTCAAATGTAATTCTTGAAAATTAATTTTTTTTAAGAATTGCTAAAAACTAAATATAAATTAAAAATGCCACAATTTATTTTTCATAATTTTTTTAGTTTCTTTTCTATAACTAACTTAAATTAATTTTTTCATTTACATATGTTCTGACTAAATAAATTTCAAAAGAGAAAAAATAGATATTATTATAAATAAATAACAAATATTATTATAAATAAATAAATAAAAATAAAGAAAAAACATAGCCATTTCGCTGATTTTTTCATGTAAAGTGCCAAAACTGGTGATTTTTTGAAATGTTTGTATGGGGAACCCCACAGGGGGGGTTCCAGGGGGTGTGCCACTGGCATGGGTGGGTCAAGCCTCCAAAGTTAGTTGGGGTCGGTCATACATTTGGACTCGATTGGAGCACTCTAAATGGGTCAAAGTGGGATTTTTCAAAATTTGCCCCTACCCAAAAGTTCGACCCAAATTGGGGGATATCAGAATTCGTTTTAGAGGTATGGTTCCTTCGTCAAAGTTTCTTATTTTGATCCCTAGAATACGATTTTCACAGAGCATTGAGCGATTTTTAAATCGACCCGCCCTAATATATATATATATAGTCTCTGTATATACAGTCTCTGTTTAGTCGCGAGTCTGATCAGACAGTCTTTACAATGGATTGCAGTAAATGTAACAAGTGTTTAAATACAATTGACAATGTTGTTAAGTGCAAGTTTTGCAAAAATTTATTTCATAAACAATGTGTGAATCTAAATGAATCACAATGTGAATTAATAAATAGTCATTTGAACGTTAATTTTCTATGTGATTATTCTTAGTTGAAAGCACTAACTTCGTGTCAACTTTAAATAAATTAACTGTCGAAGTAAGTGAGATTAAAGCTTTGCTTACTCAGTCGTATGGCAATCAGGGCGTTGACCCGGTGCAATTAGTTGACAATAGAAAAAAAACTGAGGTCTCTTTACCATCAGCTGATTCTAATGCAATCTCTTTGGAATTGCCTCGCATCCGTGCCCGTAAGCTTTCAGCTCCAGCAAATAATGCAGCCATCATGGGTGGTGCAGCTCAATCCCGCTCTCGCACGCGAAAACCGGTTTCTGCTGGTAGCTCGGTCTCGGTTGATGCTGTTGATGATGCTGTTGTTGTTGTTCCTGCTGTTGATACTTTTACCAAAGAAGGGATCTCAGGTAATGCTGCGCTCTTCTTGCAGGTCGCTACTATTGCCAAACAAACTGATGTTGATGTTGTTGGTGCTGCTGCGTCGACATCTTCTTCAATTGTTGTCTCTGATTATACGCAATCATATTCTGCTGTTGAAAAATATATCTAAGCTGTTTGAAAGTATTGTTAAGCTAAAATTGAGTTTTTTGATTAAACATTATATCATCCCGGAACAACATGGTTTCGTTGCTGGGCGGTCAACAGTTTCAAACCTGGCTATTTTCTCTGACTACTGCGTAACTTCATTTGCATCTGGCAATCAAGTTGACGTAATTTATACTGATTTTTCCAAGGCTTTTGACAGAGTTTCTCATAAATTGTTACTCTGGAAACTACTAAAAATGGACCATTCATCTTTTTGGAGGTGGATAAAGTCTTATTTATCGGACAGGACATGTTTAGTCTGTATAAATAATGCTAAATCATTTAAGTTTGTCGCAACCTCTGGTGTTCCTCAGGGAAGTATCCTTGGACCACTATTTTTCATTCTTTTTATAAATGATATATCTAAATGTATAATAAACTCAAGATTTCTCCTCTACGCAGATGACCTTAAACTATTTAAGAAAATATCTTGTTTAGCAGATGTTGCTTACCTACAAGCTGACATTTTTCGAGTGTCATCCTGGAGCGTAGCCAATGGTCTTCCATTAAATTTCTCTAAATGCTTCCATCTTACACTCTCTAAGCTTTCGTTAAATACAATAAGTAATTCATATTATCTGTCTGATTCATTAATTCAAACTGTTCGCGTGTATCGTGATTTAGGGGTTATTTTTGACACTAAATTTACTTTTACTGACCACGTCAATTTTCTTATACCCAAAGCATACTCGCTACTGGCTTTCATTCGTAGAAACAGTAAAGAATTCTTGGATGTGCATACTCTTAAAATATTGTTTACTGCGTTTGTGAGGTCGAGACTGGAATACGCCTCCATTATTTGGAGCCCTTATTATGTCTCAACTTCTCTAAGACTGGAAAAAGTTAAAAAAAATTTTACCAGGCATGCCTTGCGGTCTATTAACTTCCATGATCCTTTGCCGCCCTATAATGCTCGTTTATTGCTCTTAGGTCTAAAATCTCTCGATTCGAGACGCAAGATCGCATCTCTTATATTTATATTCGATATCTTATCTGGATCAACTGATTGTCAATCGCTTGTAGAGCTTATAACTTTTAATGTTGCATTAAGATACTTAAGAAAATCTAAACTGTTTTTTATAAAATTTTGTAAAACTAATTATGCATTAAATGAGCCAATTACTAGGGCCTTGATTCTTTTGAATGAGCTTAATGTAATGTATGATTTTGATCTCTTTGTCCCAAAAGAAATTTTTAAAAATTTTGCTAATAGCGTCTTCTTAACATAGCATTATTTCATTATTCATAATGTTTATTACTAAGTATATTTATTTCTATTGTTTAAATTAGTCTGTAAGGATGTGATTCCATAGACTTTCAAATAAACTAAACTAAATATATAATATATATGTGCATTCCAACATTATTATATATATATATATATGTAATTAATATAGACATTTTTTCAAAGAAGCAGAAATAACAGCTGAAATAACTGGAATAAACTTGGAATTAATTGTTCGTTTTCGTACATTGCTGCAATGTATAAATTCTGGTCTTCCTATCAATGTGGTTTCTTTTAAAAAATATTCTCAAGAAATGCTGTGCTTATATTTACGATTTCATCCTTGGTATTATATGCCACCAACAGTGCTCAAATTACTTTACCATGGGAGCAATGTAATAAATTCATGCATTATACTTATGGCCAGATGCCAGAGGAAGCACAAGAAGCACGCAATAAGGATGAAAAACTTCCACGGTTGACACAAACACTGACGTGATTCTTAGACTTTTGATTACATCTAATCCATACATATCAAGTTTGCGCTAAACTCCTTAAAAGAAGCATAAAGAATTAAGTCCGCTAGCGATGTCATTGATTCAAACAGAAAGCAATGAAAAATCCGATTCGAGCGATTTTGATGATTCTGTAGAGTAATTTGTACAAAGCCGAATATATGCATTTCTTATTTTTCTTATAATAATTTATTTGTTCTTTTATTTTGTACCTATATAAATTGCTTTTTAATATAAAACGTTATTGATATCAATACTTTTTTTAAGTTTTTGTATTAGTTTGATGTTTACGTATTTTCCAAATTTCTCGCATTTTAATGCGTCTTCGTCCACTTCTCAAAAAAAAATTTTAAGTGAAAATTATATCCAAACTCTGCAATGTTTCTATGTTTGTACTACCAAATATAAATATTAACATTTTTGCAAAATTTCATTGATTTAGCTACTATATTTTGCGAGATATTAGCTTAGTGGAGCTAGACTAGCAAAAGAATACACTGTGCGCCGGAAGAATACGTCATCAGCTATTCCGAATATTTTAAAAGATGATCAAATCTTCACAGACTCGGCTGATAAAGCGAACCTGTTGGCCGGCCGGATTGCTTGAACATATGTAATTCCACAATCCCAGTAAGCAATCATCCACTGCCTTTCGTTGAAAGTACGTCGTCTGTAATGCATGGAATATATTTTCGTATGAGAGCAGGTAAAAATCTCCATGCAAACCACAACATTAACAAAGCTTCTAGTCCTAATGCATACTACTACTTGTTGGAAGGTCGCAAGGGTCCAGCCGATACCAAAATAGGGCGATGCCACGAACTCTGTAAATTACCGACCCAAAACGATATGCTATATGCTCGCCAAAGTTATGGAGAGCGTAATTAACTTAAACTCTATGAATTATTTGGAGCACAATGAATTACTTAGTGACCGTCAGTACGGTTTTCGTAGGACCCGCTCTACTGGTGACCTTATGGCGTTCCTTACCGAAAAATGGAACCAAAGCGTTCATTTTAGTAATAATATTGCTGTAGTCAAAATAGCAAAAGCCGTAAAATTACACTGTGGAACAAATTCAGGTTAGCAAAAGTTAGGTCGATTTTGAGAGTGAGGGGTGAAAATAGAGTCTTAATTAGAAGACCCGTATCGTGGCGTTTGCTTATGTTAGTTCGAATTTTTTATTAATCGACCTTCGAACTTTGCAGTCAAATGCCGATTTTCAGCATATTGTTTATATGGTTTTTTGGCTATAACTAGTCTACTAATTGATATTTTTTCAATCTGTAAACGACAAATTATTGCTAGAGACCTGTGCAACAATTAAAATTTTTGTGGTGCTTATGAAGCAAAATGTTAGAAAAGTTGTTTTTTTCATGCTTTTTGAAAATATTTTCACAAAACTAAGTCTTTTTTGCTTTCTGTTTGATCTATAATATGCTTCTCAGTTTTTTCAATAAATTTCCTTTGAAAAGAAAATGGTCTTAGTTGATAATTTGCGTTAAAAATCGCAAACCATTAAATAAATAGCGATTTAGGTAGAAGTTTTTTAATAACTGCAATAATTTTTCAATTATTAAAGGTTATATTTTATCGAGCTCAAGGTCAATGTTGCTTTCCGAAGAAAACAACTGAAGGAATAACAACCAACAACAACAATTCCCTATATAGAGTATCAATCACCTATCAGACTAGACTAGACTAGACAGTTTCGTTGGCCGCTACACCAGCTCATCAGTAGCCTTTTATCGTGATTCTTGCTGTGATCCACTAAGCTCTTAATTTTCTACTTGTTTCACGAATGCAATTAGTAAATTACCCTGAATTGCGGTACGAGAATACAAATGATATGAAAGCAGCTTAAATTTCTTCTAATTTGTGAAGTATACTTTCAGGGAAAGTATGTTCTATTATTCGAAGATAGATCAAAGCTTTTCTAAATACTCAAAGATTTTGTTGTGCTAGTTGTCTAGTCTGCTAGGTGATTGATACTCTATATAGGGTATTGTTGTTATTGGTTGTTATTCCTTCAGTTGTTTTCTTCGGAAAGCAACATTGACCTTGAGCTCGATAAAATATAACCTTTAATAATTGAAAAATTATTGGAGTTATATAAACACATAACTTAAAACTTATGTAAGAAGGTCGTAATTAATTTACAAATAAGTTTTTTAATAACTATAGTTTTTTTAATAAGTTCCAAGAATTAGGAATTAGTAAAACAACTTTTTTGTTTTTTAACCACCGCACAGGTAGCAATTTTTTTTTTATTTCGTACAAGCGAACTAATTTCAAAAATAAAGATTCAGTTAAGACTCGAAACTCAGCCGAAGCTGATGTCTTTTAATTTTCGCTCGGTCGGGATAAAATTCGCTATTAATTTTTTTGGAACTTATTTCATTTTGTGAGTGATTCAAGTTAAGTGCATCGGTTTCATAAAAATAACAAAGAAAACATTGTATTAAAAATGTCGGAACCAAAATGTAAAATGGACCATTTTTGTAATGTTTGTTTACGTCTCATAACAAGCGATGAAAAATGTGGCAATGCGAGTGATTTTTTTTTTGGAAGCCTATAAACAATATTTCTCGCAAGAATTTATCACTGACGTAAACTATGCCCCTAAAAAAGTTTGCTTTAATTGCTATTCAACTCTTATGCAATGGAAAATTGAAAAGAAGAAGGCTATGCCTTTTGGTATACCAATGATGTGGTTAGACAACAGCTCGCATCAAGAAAAAAATTGCTATGGATGTATCAACTACCATAAAACGTTGAATAGAAGGAAAGCAAAGAATAAAACTTATGTAGCAGTGCCAAGTGCCCAATTACCATTACCGCACTCAGAATTCGTTCCAGTACCAATATATCGAAGTATTGATCTTCAAACAGATATTAGTACTACAACCGCGAAGGTACATCCTATGAAACATCAAAGGACCCAATCCTAGTCACACAAAACCAATTGGATGGAATTGTTGCAAATTTGTGTTTGACTCAGAAAAAATCAGAACTAATGGCTTCATTTTTGAAAGAAAATAATTTGCTGGCGAAAGGTACCAAAGTAACAACATATCGAAAACGCCAAAAAGAGTTAGAAAAGTTCTTCAATGTGAATGATGCAAAAAAGTTAGCTTATTGCAACGATATTGAAAAGTTAATGGAGACGATAGGGTTAACCTATAAAAAGGATGATTGGCGTTTATTCATCGATAGTTCACTAATCAGCTTAAAAGTTGTGCTTTTGCACAAGACAAATAGAATGCCTTCTGTTCCGATTGCGTATAGCACTGACACTAGTGAAAATTTCGATAATTTGAAACACATTCTGGAAGTAGTCAAATATAACGAACACCAGTGGCGGCGCATTTGCTGCGACCTCAAAATAGTTTCATTGATTACAGGCATAACAGCATCTGGCCGTCCAAAATATCCGTGTTTTTTGTGCGATTGGGATTCACGATACGGAGAAGGTATTAAAGGAAGAAACCAGTACAAACAGCATAACTGGAATAGTCGCATTGGACGGAAATGGTCTAAAGACAATAGGCTACACGAAAGTCTTGTTCCTCAAATGAAAATTTTGTTGCCGTTGCTCCGCATTAAACTTGGCATTGCTAAAAGACATTTTCCCAAGACTAAGTAACGCCAAAATTCAGGAAATGGTTGTTTATGGTCCCGACATACGGAAACTAATGAGTCGTCAAAATGTTGACCAAGTTCTGACAGACCGAGAATTAAATGCATGGCTCGCATTGAAAGCAGTCATTAAAGGACTTTTGGGTAAAGAACGCAAATACAACTACAGGCAATCTGTTGCAAACATGTTGGCAGCTTTCGATGAAATTGGGGTTAATATGTCGCACAAAATACTTCTCTTGCATCAGCATCTTGATCAACTCGCTCAACAGTTGCCAACTGAATCTGATGAGCAAGGCGAACGTTATCACCAACTGCGCTTCTATTTGAAATAAGGTAACTATAGAGTGTGCATATTTTGAATTCCTAGATTTTTCTAATATCTTTGTCAGAGTGCACAATTTAAACATGTTAACGATTGAAAACTATTTTCGTTTCAGGTACAGAGGAAAGAAATCTCCAGATGCAATACTCGCTGAAATTTGTTGGTGGTATAAAAACACCTTTGAAGAAGAGGAAGACGAGGAGAAAGAGGAAGAAGGGGAAGACAAAGATGAAATTCCAGAATATCTGTTGGACGAAATTATCCACCTTTCTGATGATAATGACTATGACCAAGATATTAGAGAGAGCAGTGATGTTGATCCACAGCCGCCAGCTGAACGGCAACTGGCCAAATCATTAATTTAATTTATTTAATTTTTTTTACTTAAAACTTTTCATAACTAACATTTCAAAATTATATTTTTTTCCATATTTTTATAATATCTTTTTCAATGTATCATCAAAACCAACACTGAACAAAATTGATACATAAAAAATGAGAAGTAAATTAATATTAAGCTGGAAAACGCAAGTTTTGTATAATGATTGTTTTCTTTTCAAATGAAATTTATTGAAGAAACTGATACGCATAATATAGATCAAACAGAAAGCAAAAAAGACTTAGTTTCGTGGAAAGTATTTTCAAAAAGCATAAAATAAGCACCACAAAAACTTTCTAAATCAATTTTTTAAAAAATTTTATTTGTTGCACAGGTCTCTAGCAATAATTTTAAAATTTCTTCTAGCTTTTACAGATTGAAAAAATATCAATTAGTCGACGAGTTATAGCCAAAAAAACCATATAAGCAATATGCTGAAAATCGGCATTTGACTGCAAAGTTCGAAGGTCGATTAAAAAAAATTCGAACTAACATAAACCAACGCCGCGATACGGGTCTTCTAATTTAGCCTCTATTTTCAGCCCTCACTCTCAGAATCGACCTAACTTTTGCTTACCTGAATTTGTTCCACAGTGTTATTGCTTTTTTAAGCACAAACTGTTTTCATAACTTCAAAACATATCACTGCTTCAACTTGCGCTTACAAACAGTCGGAGCATAACCCCCTAGCCACACGTGCCAGTTCGAAGCCGGTAGTAGTTCGAAAAACACAATACACTTTTCACTAATAGACTCACTCCTTGACATCACTGGCAGTCCACTGGCAACAACTTTTACTGAGACAGTGAATTTTGATAACCGCAGCCAGTGCGAAATCGAAGTAACAGTGTTGTATTTTCTCCCTAAAATATTCGAACTTTATGCACTTTTCTTTCATGTCTTGTAGTGAAATATATGCAATTATTTTAACTTCCCTTATTTGACACCTAAAATATCATATGAATATGTTGTATTTCATTTTGATAAAGATGTATAAACGCTTTTTGCAACATAATTAGTTCCCCATTTTTATCCTGTTTAAGTTTGGTGCTGTGTTGGCATATAAAGCTTTTCTGAATGAAAGCAAACGGAATAAAAAAGTGGTCGAACCTTTGGCTTACACGACATTTTTCAAATGAACATTTACTATCACGTGTGGCCGCAGCGTAATTTGTTGATTATTTCGGAATATTTTCGAAGTAAATACATATTCTTTATTGGCATTGTTGGTTTGCAAAGTGCTTCGGCAGTCGTCGTTTTAATTAACTGAAACTATACCCAACCCAAATAGACAAGTTGCTTCGTAACGAGTAGACACAAATATGTTCGCTTTAACCCTTTCACGTTTATAAGTAATCCAAGAGAGTAAAAATTATTTTGTTTATTTATATCTACTTATTTTGGTCTATTTTAATATAAAAGTATTATACAAGGCACAAGTTCTGAATATTTTTGTGTTTTTGAGAAGGGGTAAAGGGTGTCCCAATATGCGTTAAGGTGTATTAGTTTGAACCAAACAACTCCATTAGTGTGAACCCAAAGTTTTCTTTGATGCATATAGGGGCACCGGCGTCACTTTTTTAGTTTTCTACATAATATGCATTATTTCTACTAAGAAAACCGAAAGTATATAATTAAATGATAATTGTACTTACCTGTGAATATAACTCTAAAGAAAAGCTGTTGTAAAACGTCTCTATATAATAAAAAACTATAACTCAGTGTTTATGCCTCGTAAAAACTTTTTTCACTTTTCGCGCGTATAACTTTTTGACACATACTAGTTTTATTTAGTGTTGCCATTGCGTAAACTAGAAAAGGTAGTGTACAATTTAAAAATATATATCTAAAAAAAATTTACTTATCCATTATTACTGTAAATTGTGAAAATTATGTGGGGACAAATGTGTCCCTTATTCGTCAAAGGGTTAATCAATTCAATGTTGTTGCCCAAAATCAAGGTTCATTAATATAGGTTAAGACAGTTGAGAGAAGCTCGGTCGAACTGTCAGAATGTATAAAAGGAAATCAAGAAAAAAAAACCTGAAACTGTACAATGTTTAGCTAACAGCTACTTTGACAGTTCGAGCAAAGGCGGAAAAAGAGTGCTTTTCTCTCAAGTGACTTAACCTATATTAATGAACCTTGCCCAAAATGAACAAACTTAATTTAACGAAGCTGAACGAAACAGCATGTCCAAACGTTTTATTCCGTAAGAACCAAATTGCTAGCGTCTGAACCAGAGTTGCCGGAGTAAATTTTTTTTTTTTTTAGCTAGAACACAAAATAAAAATAGGCAAAACATTAATAGAAATAGCCAGAATATTTATTCATGTATTAAAAAAAAAAAAAAAATAAAAACTTCTATGCTGATTTTCTTAACTTTGCATAAGTTTCTTAACTTCTTTAATCTTTCACTATTTGTATTTCATGATAATTGTTGCCTACTCTTTAGTGACAAGTGATTTGAGTTGCCACATGTCAAATTATTGTATACTTGGCTGTGCTCAAAATTGCAACTAGCTCAGCAACAATTCGTAAATAGAGCTGTTCACACTGGCCTCACTACAAATGTCAAAGAAAGTCGGTTTAGTGAGGTCAGTGTAGCCAGCTCTTTTTGTGAAGAGTTTCTGAATTAGATGCAATTTTGAAAACAGCCTTATTGCCTTGTGCTGTACGATTGACATTATTGGTATGTCGTGAAGGAAAAGTACACCACCGCGAAACAATTCTAAATCATTTAAGTTAGCACAAAAAATTAATTTTCGCCAAAATTAAAAAAAAAATACCCGACTAAAAAATAGCCAAATGAAAAATAAAATCGCCAAAAACTGATCGCGGAAGAGAAAATAGCCAAAAATCAGAGACCATTTGTGAACTCAAATTTTAAAAGGTATTTTATATACCAAAGATTATTTGAGAATAATCAATGCGTCGTGTTATGATTTATAAATAAAAAAAGAAATAATAAAAAAAATACAATTATAAAAATAAATACAAATAGAAACTAATGTACCAATGTAGTACTTTACCTTTGATTTAGATTTTTTTGATCAAAATCACTAATTGAATCTAATCATATGGGCTTTTCAAAGCTTAATCGTATATTAACAAAGCGTATTTATAGCATTTGTTATTTTTGTAATTGTGAGCACCTCAGTGTGACCGTCGTATTCAATAATTTTGCTGTAGACATGCTGTAGACAGGGCATAAAAATACGAGACACAAAAACACGCCCAAGGGCTACTTTTATTTACGCGTGCCTGCATATTTGCGTTTGTATGCAAAACAACAACAAAAAAGGAAAATACGCTTACGCAAGTTGGCGTAAAAATAACAAATTGTAAATTAAACAGACCTGCGTGCTTAAGCTGTGAGCACCCTTATAGTTACATCCATCTATTTAATTTTATAGTAATTATTATATATTAATAGTCAACGAATTTTTAAAGATATTTTCAATTTTTTATTTAAATCTATGTATATGTATATATAAATATGCTTTTGAATGAAGAAACATTTATTGTAATTCACAATTTTCATGGTGTGAAAATTACGACTTTTATTTTTTTGTTTTGATTTTAGTCACAAAATTGTGTTTTGAAGCTTTCCGAAATCTTGACAAGAAAAAGTACAATACTCTTAAAAGATAGTTGTCGAAAACATTTAGTCTTAATTATTTTCAATAAAATTCCCACTCACAAAAAGAAAAAAAAAATGAAAAATTTTGAATTATGAACAAAGCAGGAACTTGAAATCTTAACGGAAACATTTAAAAGTTAGAAGAAGCTAGTTCTTAATTATTTATTACTGGAATTGCAAAACGTGGAATTGGCAGTCTTACAAATCCTGCATTATTTCTGCAATGTTTTCGTTTTTGTTGCTGCTGTTTTTATGATGTGTTTTTCTATACGTATGTGGTTTTTTTTTCTCATTCATTGCTTATGTTGTAGTTGTTGTTGTTGTGTGGTATGAGACCTTGATGTTCATTTTACAATAAGTGGCTGTTTTGCTTTCACTAACACCCAGTGCGGCGCACAGTGGTTTCATCTCATATAACGTTTGGAATAAAATAGAAGGAGTCGTCGTAAAGTAATGAAATTTGGTGTGTAAGCTAGAATTAGCTCTGTTAGAACATATACAAAAATATTTTGTAATCCGCCAAAAACCACTCCTACCTCCCATATAACACAAAAATTCAAAACGATATATATTTTTTTATTAAAGCTATATCAAAACAACTCAATCAAGAATATAAAATATGTTTGTAGAATTAAAAAAAAGGAATTGCCACGACCCCCTCCCGTACAAAATTTCCATAGCATCTGAAACTCAGGAACGACTCACCGTAGATCGTTTAAATTTTTTATGTAAGTTGCTATTAGCTCTTTTAGACCACATGTTAGAATATTTTAAAATCCGCCCACAGCCACGTCTATCTCCCATATAACACAAAAATTTAAAACTATATTTTTTTATTAAACCTATATTGTACTAAAGAACGCATCTCCAACAATGTTAACTTAAAACATTTAATCAAACGTGAAGTACTGCAATTGTAAAAATTGTGTAGTCTACATCCTACATAATTGAAACGCATAAAAGCAGATTTTCCATAATAAAGGACTTATAATTAGTCTAAGCCCACAGAGTGAATAAATATATTCCATTTCACTAAGTTAATAAATAAAATAAACTAAAATTATGCATTTTTTAAATACATTTTTTTAATGATTTACAAAAAAACAAACGATGAATAATTGTAGTGCCAATGTTATGTCTCTAGTATGTTCCAAAAAAGAAAGTTATGTTGCCAATTTCTTTCGTGCAGTTTGTTCATTTTTGTGAGTTGAGTTTAAATTTAAGCTTAATTTGCTTTGATTACTTTTATTGTTACATATGCCACATATAAAGAGCAAGAAATGCTAAAACAAAATGCGTCTTTACAATTAACGTTAAGCCACAAGTTGCCTAGATAGCCTAGTTGGCTAAAAGGCCGGTATCGCTTTTCGATTGCCAGGTTTTTCTCGAAACCAGGAATTTTTTTCTAATTTTTATAAATAAAGAAAAACATATTTTTTCTGATTATATTAAATTAAGGAATTTCCTTCATAATTAATGTAAGAAAAAGAAAGGAGAAAAGAAAAAACACAGGTGCGTCGTTGAACACACGAGAGATGCGAAGCTTTTTCGCAATTTTATAGGTTTGACCATTTAATGGTTTTATGTAATAATATAAGTTTAAAATTAAAAAATTTAAAATAACATATATTAATATTCACGCCAGTAAATTTTTCTTGCTTTTGTTGTTTTCAGTCAATTTTTTCCCCTATACTTTTCACAGTTTTTAGCATTTTTATTAGAAATTTTCCGTTTTCTAGAGATAAACCAAATAAATATATGTTAAAGAATACACACGAAACAAAATTTAACAAACATTTTAGAGACCTTGCCGATGTCACGCCTGCGCTTCGTTTTAATTGATATCATCAATTTTTTTAACACTTAAGAAACGCACTTGTGTGCATTGCTAATTTTTCCTCGTACCAACAACTAGTGACTAGATACTAGTGACATCTTGTAGCAAGTAGTAGCAAAATGTTTGTTATTTTTTTTTTTGATAGCGACAAAATATGTGAATATGTAGGACATAGCTTTATAGCACCATAGGAAGAGTGTATTTAATATTGAATCACTGAGCTTGCGTAACTAAGGTGTTTGGATCAGTTGGTAGTGTATTAGAAAAACATTGGAATTACGGGTTTGATTCTCAGAAGAGTCAGAAAAAACTACGATATTTTTATTACATTTTCTTGTTGTAATTGGCGCAAGCAAACAATAAACATAAAATCTAGGAAAAACGCTATCGGAAAACAAAAGTGTCATTTTTGAGATTTCACTCAAGCACATCACAGAACGTGGCGTAAAAAGCTTCGCTTCAAAAAATGCATATTTTTTATGATAATGTGTGCAATAAGCATATGGGCATAAATATGCATTCACTCGTTTCTTCGCTAAAAGCAGGTTGGCAGCTATAAGCAGCCAATTTTTGTTTTAAATGCTTATTAAAAGCTTAAAGTTTAAGACTTGTATAGTTAAAATCCGTCGATAAGTGTCCGTAACTTAGTAACAGTTCACCAAACGTTGGAATCTGGGAAAAAACATGGTCTTAATAAAATTATAAAAAAAAGAATAATAATAAAAAAAATATTTATCATTAAAAAAATGTATTTAAGATATCATCCATCACAATATTGCATTAAAGAAAATTTAATTAAATACAAGCAACTTTGTCTTTCTGTTTTTGAGAGTAAAAATTTTGCCCACATTCACTGCTCGTCCACTAAAATTAAGAAGGCTTATCTTCGATTTGTTTTTTTATATGTTATTGAAACATTTCTAAACTGAAAATTAAAAAGAAACGAACAAAAAATGCAACATGAGCAAAATGGTTTCATTCTACTTTGAAGCCACTGTGCGGCGGTTCCGTCAAGCCAGGCCAAGTCAAAACCCAATCGCAAACAAAAGAGTGGAAAAAACAACAATGTAAACAATAACAAGAATGTTAAGCTTGCTTCTAGTGGACTCTCGTTCATGTACATTAATAAATAAAATACAACAAATACTTAATTCTTACATAACTTTTTCAAATCAAATGAAACGTAACCGTCACGACACAACAGAGCAAAATTAATGCGCCACCCCTGCAACTCCAGCGAACTGTATATGTACAACCAGCAGGAAGCTGACTCTATGCGATTGCATCACAAATGAAGCAACCGCTGCATCCATCTCCAACGATTCATACTTCACGACCACTCTTCTGCATCATTTATGGCGTTTTTTGCTTTAACCTATTTCTGTTTCGCTTTCAGTTGATATCGTCTTTTATTTTTATGTTTTTGAAGTACTTATTTCTTCTTCTCGTCATGTTTTTATTTGTATTCATAATGAGCAGAATGTGAATGAGTAGTAGTAGTAGATGGATGGATGGATGGATGGATGCTTGGATGGATGCTTGGATGGATGTCTGGATGCTTGAATGCAATAAACACACACTCACTCACTAATAGTCAGTCAGTGACAAGTAAGCAAGCGCTGACATTTTTTGTTGCTATTTTTTCCATTGACGAGCCGCAATCCCCACTGATTCTCTCGTAATGAGCAAAAACTATAAAAGGTCTTTACTTTTTTCTATTATTTATTTAAATATTTATATTTCCATATAAAAAGACAAATACTCTTACTTGCTCTGCAGTCACAAGTCCCCAATACTCAGTCCCATCACATTGGGCTGCAGTCAATAAGTTTTTTGTTTGCCTTTATTTATTTATATGTTGGATTTTTCATTGCATATTTGTTGTTATTTTTATTGGAGCTAAGCTGCTTACATCTGCATCGAATTGTTTACTTAACAAAGCCCGTCATGGTGCTACTGCCGGTTCACAGGCAGTACTTCAAATCATCACAATGTGGTGGTTGGAATGGTAAATGAGTGCGTAATGAAAAATTAGTGCTTTATACAGTGAAATGATTGAAAGCCTGCTGGTAGTCGTTAGATACAAGGCTATCTTCCAAAATTGTTTAAACATTATTTAAAAATTCACGTGAGTATATAATTTTTCACTGACCCATAAAAAAGGAACAGGGGTCGAACCTTCACATGGCAACCTGTCTGACTGCCTTAACCTCGCGGGGGCAACGGCAAACTGGCATCTGTTAGTTTGACGACTAATTTGAGACGCGGGTCGCTCCGTGGATCTTAAATATGGAGTGTGCGCAGTGTTTGGGTCCCGCCACATTACTACTGCCCAACGAAAACTAAACCAGCCTCGGATAAGAACCCCAATTACGTTGACGACCACCGCAAACGAAAAACGGATAATGATTTACGGATATACTCTTGGAATGTCCGGACCCTTTATGGGGAAGGGGCCATAATCCATCTGGCGGAAGCCCTCAAAACAATTAATGCAGACATCACCGCCATCCGGGAAATGCGATGAAAAGGGTAAGGCTGCTATAAAAAAGCACACGGTGATATCTACTACTGCTTCCATGCTAAGAAGCGCGAATTCGAATGTGGATTGGTCGTTAGCCGGAAACTACGCCACCTTGTTTCCCGGTTCATACCTGTGAACGAAAGATTGACTACGATCCGCATCGAGCAACATTTTTTTTCATCAGCCTTATTTGCGCTCACGCTCCGACGGCGGAAGAGGACGAAGCCGTCAAGGACGCTTTCTGCCGACCATCTTCCTGTTAATAACGTGAAAATAGTCCTCTACGATTTTTATGCAAAAGTCGGAAGGGAAGGCATATTTGGCCACACTGTCGGTCAGTTTAGTCTTCATGAGACCTTTACGAACAACGGTCTAAGACTGATAAACTTCGCCGTGGCGCGAAACATGTTAGTCAGTAGCACCAGATTTAAGACACCTCAACATCTACAAGGCCACCTGGCTGTCCCCGGATCAAAAAACGCAAAACCAAATTGATCATGTTGTAATCGACGAAGGCATGCTTCTTGTGTTCTAGATGTACGTACATCTCGCATGGTCAACATTGACTCCGACCACTATCTTGTTGCAGATCCGCATGCGATTATGCAATGCAAAGAACATACGCACAGGAATGCAACGAAAGCTAGATGTCGCTAAGCTGCAATTACAACGGACTGCCAAAAATTACTCCGCTCAACTCTCGGTTAAGCTCAACTAACCAATATCTGGTTCCGACGAAGCCGGCGGACTTTGGGCACATATATACCACTCCATGCGCTCTTCCGCTGAAGAAGTGGTGAATTGGTTTCCGGCGCCCGCAAACCTCGGAACCAATAATACGATCAAAAGTGTCGCATCGCGACATCAGTAAGCAACGCCGCTTATAGAAAAACGCTGCAGTCAGCTGCAACGCGAGCCATGCGAGAAAACTACCTCGAAAAGAGGAAAGAAGAGAGCGCCTTTTCAGACGCAAGAAAAAATAGCAGGAAAAGCGTTAGCGTGAGGAACTAGAGGTATGCCAGAGCAAGAAGCATGCACGAATTCCTCATTCACGCGAGCCGTGAAAAGAGGAAAGAAGAGAGCGCCTTTTCAGACGCAAGAAAAAATTGCATGAAAAGCGTGAGCGTGAGGAACTAGAGGTATGCCAGGGCAAGAAGCATGCACGAAAATTCTATCAACAGGTTAAGCGTCTAAGCCAAGGTATCAAGCTTCGAGCATCCACTTGTAGAGATGAAAATACAGATGCGCAGCATGCGCTGAGATTGTGGAGACAGCACTTCTCCAATTTACTTACTGGCAACGATTCCACCAATGCCACCTATGGAAAGCGCAGCTCAGCGCCACCAATTAACGATGACGGAGTGGAATTCCACCACCTAGCCATGAAGAGTTTCGAGTTGCTATCCAACGACTCAAAAACAATAAAGCAACGAGTGCTGACGGCCTATCAGCTGAAATGCTTAAAACTGGCTGCGATAATTCATCGTATAAGGCGCATGCATCAGCTCATCAGCAAAATATGGCTAGCGGAAAGGATGCCCGACGATTGCTTACTTTGCCCTATACTTAAGAAAGGAGACCCAACAATCGAGGTATCAGTCTTATTTCCATCGCATATTAGGCTCTTTCAAGCGTACTGTGTGCAAGATTAAAGCCGATTATAAAAACACTGATTGGACCTTATCAGTGTGGTTTTCGACCTGGAATGTCCACAATAGACCAGATTTTCACGAAAATCAAAATGGCACAAAGCTGCGTTCGATAGCCCAAAGAGGGATTGCCTATATGCAACAATGTCTGAGTTCGCTATACCTGCAAAGTTGATTAAACATTGATTAGACCTTCACTACCGAAAGAGGTTTGAGGCAAGGCGATTCACTGTCTTCCGATCTTTTCAAAGTCATCATGTAGAGGATCGTACGAAAGGTACGGTATGCATCGTAATGGCACCATTTTCTACAAAGGGGTCCAGCTCCTGCGTACGCCGATGATATTGATTTTATCTGCAGAGCCAAGAGAGATGTTACCGCTGCTTTCGCTGCTATAGAAAAGGAATCAGCCAAAGTGAGTTTGATGATAAATGAGGGTAAAACAAAGTTTATGCTGTTTACAAACAAGGGAGCGCGGCGTCTAGACTCCCACGTTTCATCCGTCAACTATAGCTTTGAAGTAGTCAAGGAGATTGTATACCTTGGCACGGTCATTAATTCCAACAACGAAGTCAGCCTGGAGATAAAGCGAAGAACAATAATTGCTAATAGGTCCAGAGCCCTCTCTCGATCGACAAAACTAACACTCTACAAGACGTGGTAGAACCACGTTCTACCTTTGCTGCTTTATGGCTCCCTCATGGTTTGTTTCGCAAGCTGACGCAGCTGCCCTGGAGGTGTTCTAGAGAAAAGTTCTTCGCAAAATCTTCGGTCCTGTTCGAGTCGGCGATGACTATCGCTGGCTGGCTGGGTCATGTCCATCGTATGGACGACGAAGCTCCAGACAAAAAGGGGCTCAAAGCGAGGGTCGTTGGTCAACGACGACGAGGGAGCCCATGTCTCCGATAGATGAACCAGGCCGTAGAAGCCCTAACCGCACTTGGTGTATCCGATTGGGGAAGGCGCGCAAAACAGAGGCGCATGGCAAGAGCCACCTAAGTAAGTAAGTAACCCATAAGAAATGGTGAAAGAAATTTTTACAACTCGACTTCGCTCTCTTATTTAAAGATGTTTAAGGTAGAAATTTGTTTTTTTATTCATAATTAGAATAATTCCAATGATTAAACTTGAGCCATATTCTTGTGTAGAATTTTTAAAAACATTTATAATTTTTGCATATTTTCGACGATTTGCGAATACGCAAAGGAATTTTAAAATTTTAAGTATTTACGGAGTTGTAGCTATTTTTGTGACGCAGCGAGTACGCCGCACTGTGTAACGAGCCCATATAGCGAGTGGCCAAAAATAGAAGTTTTTCTAGAATCTTGAAATTTTGTTAAGATGAGTTTAATGATAATAGAATTATTTAAAAAAAAATTTGGGTATATTGAATCAATGGCACACCTTCCTCCCATATAACCGAAATCGGCAATCTGGAATAGATCCCAGAAAAATTACCCTAGATAAATAAAATTTGGTACACATAGTTATTTTGCATCTGTAAATAGCTGGTGTGAAAATGAACCGAATCGGCCGATCACTACGCCCACCTCCCATGTAACCGAAATTGGTAATCCGGTATATTTAAACAAAAAATTATCCCAGATCATTAAAAAATGCTACACATACTTTTTTTCAATCAAAGAAAACTTTCTTATTAATTTTTCGATGATCCCAGTTATTTTTGCAGATTTTTCGATATTATTGAAAAACCGTCTTGCCATCATTATATGTTCCATATCCCGTTTTTACGGCATCTACTACTAAACCCATTTCTTTTCGAAAAGTTTTATCGATGCGTGTAAAGTAGATACACCATATGTCAAAAACTCGTCGTAAATAGGTCTTTCAGTTACATGAAAAGAATTCATTAAAGTTGGAACTGAACCGCATATATAGCAACTGCTAGAAGAAGAGTTGTTGGAGAGTACATTTGCAACTGCACCGTCAATCTTTGTTAAATGCATTTTAAAGGTTACATTGACTTCAAAATTCTTTAATTGAATGGTGTACTCTAAAAGTTTTTCTATTTGGCTTGCCATATCTTTTTCTATTTGACGTATTAGGTCAGGATTTTCCTTCATAAAAACAAATTTAATAGGTCGGCAAAGAAGTGTTGACGGCGTATGTTGATTAATCCAAATATGGTGATGACTTTCTAAAATACAAATTTTTAATGGGACCAATGCAACTACGAAAAGAAACTCGTCAGTATAATTTTCATTGGAAAATTTTTGTTTATAAATGCTGTGACCTGAACTGCCATCAAATCCCCATTTACATTCTAAAAGTATTTTTATATTTGAATCTATGTCCCATAGTTGCAATAAGCTATGTGCAGTCCTATTGAGCAATGCTTGCAAAGGCACATCTTTCTCTGACTTCTTAGTTAGAAGTTACTAAGTTAGACAAACAATACAAAAAAAAGAATAGTGATTAAAATAGAGATCAAGACGACGATTAAAGCTAGTGTAAGTACACGGAGCAAATTGTTTTCGCACGATTTATGATCAAGCTGTTCATAAAATAAAAAAAAAAATGTGTTTTTTAAACATTTATAAGTTTTGATCATCTATTATGCTCTATGGTCAAAATTTTTGTTATAATTCTTTGAAAAACACTGATCATATGTTATAATCATTTTATCAAATTCAACAAGTGTTTGATCAATCCAATTAATAACATACTTATTATAAGCTTCTTTAACTCACCCAATTAGTGGCGGCTGTGGCTGAATGCGTTGAAGTGCGAATCTATAAATTGCGATGTCCGAGGTTCGAATACTTCACCGGGCAGAAAATTTAATTTTATTTTTATTTGCTTAATTGGGCATGATTTATGAGCAGAAATGCATATGTTATGATCAGTTGCTCATAGTCGATAAATATACGCAATTAGCGAATAAGTTATGTGCAAAGAGAATAATATCTGAACCGAGTTATCTCCGTGTATGTAAATCCTTCTGTTTGCTGTTTGTGCAACCCAAATAGGATTTTTGATGTGGAGAATTTGAATAATTCTGTATTTTTTATATATATAATTTTTGTATTTTATTCAATTTATTAAGGTCAATAATTTTTTAAGTTATGGCTGTTACTTTTTTGGCAAAACCATACAAAAATGTATCAAAGAGGTAGTACTATAAAAATGCACCTGTTTTAAAGATTTGCGGTTATTTTTGATTTTTTTTTTTAAATGTTTTTTATACTTACAGAAATATAATGCAAAAAAAATTGAAGATATAATATTTCGCTATAATTTTTAAATCCCTTTTGATTTTAGAGAAAACTGTCACTTTTGGCTAGAAAAATTAGTTATACCGATCCCGTTACTACCGGTAAACGTGATAAAAAAAGTATAATAAAGAATGTATATGGCTTCCACTAGTTGCGAATTTTCTTTACGTATATAATTTATATATATTTTGTTAATCTGTTATTGGAAAAACTGACTTAAATAACGGTTGTTGTTTCTTTAACAAAACAGGACCTTAGGAAAAGCTCAAAAGTTATCACTACAAAAATACAATTTTTGTTCAGATTTTCACTTAGTTTGAGCTAATTTCTTTACGTAGCATTATTTATACTTATAAAAATATCACATTGAAAAATTACACACATAATATGTCGTGTTTTTTTTTTTAAATCACTTCCAAAGTTTGTGAAATTTTCATTATTTTATTAGTCACAGACCACTTTATAAAAGTACCGGTATCATGATCACGGTACATAAAAAACAAAAAAAAACTTTTTCGGACGGAAGCAATTCCATATTCAGACAGACGTTGTCCTGTTCAAAAAAATTTTGTGTTAGTTTTGTGAATTTGTGAAAAGCTATTGCAAATGTGAAAAAATAGTTAAAAAAGGGGGAAAACGTATTTTTGAATGATTATTTTTATTCATATAGGTTTGGGGGTATGTTTGATTTACATTTGATTTGAAAATATGTACAATGAATCTTATGGTGTTTTATTTACATTTTGATTGAAAAATCGATATTCAGGTAACCAAAAAAAATATTTTTTTTTCGATTGATTTGCTGTGATATCCTAATTTCGTTCACTGCAATGCTCTATGATACACTACATTTTTTTTTTTGTTACCTGGCGCAAATAAATAATGCTGATGGTGTTCCGACACGGGAACAGCCGAAATACAATTGACCATGCGAGAAGCATGGATTTTCAAGGTTATTACCGCAAACAGGCAATGACTGCCCTTGAGATTTGTTAATTGTCATTGCAAAGGCAAGCCTTACCGGAAACTGCAAGAGTTTTAAATCGAATGGCATGTCGGGTGGAATCCTTGGGATCCGTGGTATCAAAACGTCTTCACCTTTGAACTTTCCTTTAAGTATTGTTGCTTGGATGACGTAATTCATCAGGTTTTTTACCGCAAGCCGGGTGCCAGTACAAAGGCGTGGTTGGTTTATGTTTCGTAACATTATTATTACCGATCCGACTTTCAGTTGGAGATTGTGAGGCGGTAATCCGGGTAATTCCAGCGAGTTTAAAAACTCAGTTGGATAGTTGACGACATCATCTTGTGAAGTAACAGTATCCACCGATTTGTACATCATCAATTCGACAGCAAATTCACTTTGAATCGTAAAGTTCAATTCGTCGACATCAATGTTTTTCGCAGCCAATATAGCACGTTCGCTCAACCAATCATGATTTTTGTAATTCTGTGCAATGTTTGGAAATACCTTTCGGATGAGTTCAGATTTTGATTCGGTGAACTGGCAGAAAGCGATGGGAAATTGAATGCAGCCGGTCGAAATGTCAACCGCGATTTTGCCGTTGTCAATGTCCAGCAATTGGTTTGAAAATACTTCTCCAGATTGATCGTTCTGCAGCTCGACACGCATGTTCACTGTCAATTTGAGTTTGTTGACGTGTTTCCACAAAACGGACGACTTCAAACATGCATTAAGTTCATCGGCTGGCGTTGACCGTGGAATCACTGGCAATGTTTGACGAAAATCACCTGCCAACAGAATCATCGCACCACCAAACCGGTTTTCATTGTTTTGTAAATCTTGCATCGTTTTGTTTAATGCCTCCAAAGACTTTTTATGCGCCATTGTACACTCATCCCAAACGATCAGTTTGCTTTGCTGCAAAACTTTGGACATCGCACTGTTCCTGGAAATGTTGCATGTTGGATTTTCATTGATTTGCATATTCAATGGCAACTTGAGTGCTGAATGAGCAGTTCGACGGCCTTCCAATAACGTAACTGCAATTCTTGATGAAGCAAGTGCAAGTGCGATATCATTCTGCGAGCGTATCGTTGATTAAATCAACGCGATCAAAAAAGTTTTTCCAGTTCCACCGGGAGCGTTCAAGAAAAAAATCCCTCCAGTTCCTTCGTTCACAACTTTCATAAGAGTGTTGTAAGCATATTTTTGTTGTCAATTCAACAGTGGAACGTTCGTTCAAACTAATTCCCTCAAGGCATCGCATTCAAACTGTTTTTCGCGTCGTAACTCTTGATTGAATGCGTCGTGCATCGGACGATTGGGAGCTGTCATGCCTAAGTCAGATAATACCTTGTTCGACATCATCAAGCACATGTCCTCAATATATATCAAAGCCGCGTTGTAAATTTCCTCGCTCAGTTGCAAATTTGGATTTAATGTTCTTATACGCATCTGATGCAATATATCATCCCACATGGCATCTTTATATTTGCTCCATAAATCAGCTGGTTTGGATGGGAAGCATGTTGAGATAATTATCGAAAATAATGTTCGTATTTGATGAGCATTTGATGAAAGCACAGCATCTCCGAGGGTGTATTCCCAATGAGTGTCATTTTCTAACAATCGTAAACGTTGACACGCTTCTCTTAATGTGTCACACAGCTCACCATTTATAATTCGCAAATCTTGGAATGATTTTGGGCCACGAACGTTGACTATCAGTAAACGCAAATAGAAGCACTCATCGTTTCTTGGATGGACCGTGTAAATGCGACCTAATGAGACGGTAGAAAATAAATTGGGGTAACCTGGAACTGGATTTCCTTGTTTCCGCCGTTGAAAATTCTTTGACGATTGATTCCAAGTACAATATCTTGGCATTTCGGAGTATAGAAGCGTTTGGGCAAATTCATCATTCTGGCACATTTCAAAAAATCTGGTCAATGTTGTCCGATCAACTCGTTGCAATACATTCTCCTCAATAAAGTACACTCTTTGACCATTTTCCAGATGTACGGCTAAATGAACAACAGTTGGATGTCTTTCGTGAATGGCAAATGAAATAATGCGCCAAATTGCTTCGTTGCTGCTAACATAGCGGCCCATTTGAAACTGAGAGATTTCATCGTTGGAATTCGCCGCATTAACTCCAATTATATCCATGTCGCTGCCTTTGGTCATATATTTATTTGATGGATTTCACCGAATGGCAAGAATCGACGTTGATATGTGCTATGAAAGTGCACGTGCAAGCGAAAGTTATGAATAAATCTGCTGTGCCGTAGTGTCGAACGTACGACATGGCATCTCGAGCATATTCATGCATATGTCGCGGACTTCCGACGTACGTTGCTGGGAGAATCGTCGTCCGGCCGACATTGTTTCCCTCCGTAGTTATGGCATCTCGAAGGTGAATATACTCTTCGGAACGGAGTTTTTTCTGGTTCAATATGATGAATGTCAATCGTTCGTTTCAATTTTTACATACATATCGACAGCATATTGGTGGAAAAGACGACGACATTTCAATATGTGATTGTCCTCATTTTCACGAACCATCCGTCGATATGAATAGTAGTTAATTGAACTTACTTTTTTGTTCGTTTCAGTGCCTGTAAATTCAATTTCGTGCCAATAAAATGAATTAATCTTATATTAGAGAAAATATGGATTTGCTATTCACCTGTAAGCGGATTTATCATTTTGATCGAGAAATAATAACCGTCTTCACCTTGCCAAAATATAATGGCATATTGCAACGCATCATATGATCGGTGCGATTCGTACACACGGGATTCCAAATTTTCACCAACGACGACAATGGCGACATCATCAATTGTTGGTGCATTGAAACGTCTTGCGTGTTCTCTCGCAGGAGCCTTATCGGCTCTGATAACAATTTTGGTTTGAAGCATTGCGAGTTCTGCGACCTAAATTGCTCCTTCTTATTGGCGGCATAACAATGCGGGAGAATTTGTTCACTTTGCTCGTACCTTTCAACAGTTTATAACTCTTCAAGACCCACAGTCTATAGTAGGTTAATCTTTAAATTTGTTTGATGTAAAACGATGTAACTTATTTCAATTCATGAAACGATTGCAATGTACTTACAATGGAATCTTAATTAAAAAAAAAACTTATCACCGTTTAAAAAGTTAACTTTTTTAGAAACACTTTTTATTCACAATATTTTTTAGTTCACAATTTACAATTAATATTATTTTATTTTTGTCACACGATTACTTTGATCCACAATTTGACACTAAGCAGTCAATCAACATTTGCTTATGTGGCAAAATAATTTGGAATGTAAGTAAAATAACGTTATTTTTAGACAAATCGCGAAACAATACAAAAATAATACCAAATAAGTTGTTACATGTTGAGAGTATATCGAACAAAAGAAAATATAATTAACAAAGTATGTAGTTCCTATTGTCCGTTATCATGGAGAGTGCATACAAAAATTAATATTTTTGCAAACTGTTAAAATTCAAAACTTCTTCAATACCATAACTATTTTTCTTTACCTAAAAACCTTATTCGTGACCGTATACAGTTAAACTTGAACATAAAATTACCCGACGATTTAATAAAAGTGGGCGTGGACAATTTTTCTTTCTGTAAAAACTTTTGTAGACTCCCTATAGGAACAAACTTACTTGTTTTTAAAAACAACTAATTAAAAAACTAGTTTAAAATAAACCAGTATATGAACTACTTTGAATTATATTAAGGCGGCATTCACTTCAATATATGAAGTAATTGAAATACTACTTAAAAACCAGTGATTGATAAACTACTTTGAATTATATTAAGGCGCCAACTACTCTGATGTTGGCATGTTTTAATTGAAAATTTTGATTAGATTACAAGCTTATATATGTATTTAACCATGTTATTTCATCAAATATTATTAACTTTTGGCCATCAGTAATAGTTTTCAATTGGTTATTTTAAAATAGTTAAAAACTAATTTAAATTTAACTAATTTAACAAGTAGTTGAAAATATATGCAGACGACAGTCAATTGACTTATTTAGCGGACATCACCATACAAAATAAGTTAGTTCGTTCTATGGAAAAAAGTCAGAATTTCAACTAGTTGTGGTTGACAAAAAACTACTTTATCAACTACTTTTAAATTAGTTGATTTTCCTACAGGGCTATTACAAACATTTTAAAAAACTTAGACTTAAACCAAATCGGCGAAAGCGTTCTGCTATTTTAGATATATATCAAAAAAGTGGGCGTAAAAGTGGACGTGGTCAATTTTTCTTTCGTAAAAACCTAAGTTGGACTATTACGAACATTTAAAAAAAAAAAATTATCTAAATCGGTCCAGCCGTTCTCAACTGATGCAATTACCAACGAACGACATTTGATTTTTATTTATATAGATGAATTTTGAAAAATCCATGAGGTCAGTGTAATATATTTTGTTGAAATATTTTCGTGTTTAAAATACAGTAAAGCCCAGTTTTTTCCGAGCATCGTAGACGTACGTACTCTGTGTGCAGTCGAAAAATAATAAATTGTGAGTGTTAATTCCAACCTTTTTGTGTAAAATGGATAAAAAAGCTAAACAAGGAAGCACTTCGCATTCAGATAGACAGAAAAAAGAAGATTCCATGGCAATCAACAACCTGTCAACCATTAGCATCAAAATAAAAAAAAGCGGGAGACGAAGAAGTTATAATTGAAAATAGTTTCGGCTATTGTATATTAGAGTTTTTCTCTTTTTTTACTACACTTTCTTCATTTGTTTTATGTATTTTATGCAAGAAAGAAATTTCAAAGCAAAATTCCAAGTAATTTTAAAGTTATAAGCATTTGAGCGAGCGTCCTTTCGGAGTGGCAACAAACTATGATCACCGTTTGTTTTAATACAGCCTGCTGTCATTACCACATTGTTAGTTGCTTCATGAAAATTATGCATATGAAGTCGATAAAGGACTGCAATATGGCGCTGGAATAGCTGATTATTCGTAAGCTGTTGAATTCGATTCATTACTGCCTTAAATTTACCTTCACTACCACTCTTTTTTTCAAACGAGTTTTTCTCGAAACTACTTTTTTCGACTTTGTGTACACTCTAGCTTGCAGGGTTTTTGATCAATCCTTACCGAATTTAGCACACATTTTCTTTATACATATATATATGCTCTATTTGAATTTCAATCATAAATAATATCTTTACTTTTACTTTTTTTTTTAGTTTAGTTCCCACTTAGTTCCCACATTCTAAAAATATAGAAACTTTTTATTTTTTTGTGATAATTGTAGTTCACATAGAAGAGACACTTATATAATAAGTAAATTTTTAAAAAATGTATTTATTCTGATAAAAATTGTGACCTCCACGATGTACACAAGCTGTCTATCTGGGTGGCAACTTACAAGGTGCAGTAGCTGATATGTCCGGGAATTTTTAAGAAAAATGTTTGAAAATTTCATAAAAAGTTCCCCTATATATCTGTAAAATAACCTCAAAATCTCTGATATCTTAAAGCTGTCAATATGAAATTTTAAGCACGCATTCTACAATGTTATAGTAGTGTGTTTTTATAAATCTAATAATTTTTCAATTATTAAGAATTATATTTTTCGAGCTCAAGGTCGATGTTGCTTTCTGAAGAAAACAACCAACAACAACAACAACAATACCCTGTATAGAGTAGTAATAACACAGCAGACTAGACAGACTGTTTCGTTGGCCGCTACATCAACTCATCAGAAGTCTTGCGTGATCGCTGTGATCCACTTCGCTGTTTATATTAATGGTTACGAGTAAATTACTTCGAAATACATATACACGCGGTAAAAATTATGATAAAGCAGTTTAGAGTTCTTCTTATTTTGATGCATACTTTTTTGGTGAAAAGTACGCACTTTTTCGAAGATAGATCAAAGCTTTTCACTTCTCCAGGGCTTATGTTGGGCTAGTTGTTGTTCTTCCACTTTTACAGTCGGTCTTAGTTTCAGCAGTTGCTGATATTGAACCATTACGACACGAAGATTTTTTGTTTGAAAACGAAAATTTTTAATTTATTGTATGTGCAAACACTTAACAAAAAATTAATTAACAAAAAATAAAATCGAAAAAAATTTCAAGTGGAAAAGACCCTTTAAGGCTTAAGGTTTTCTATTTTTCTACCAGCCACTACTCCGTTTATGCAATAAGTTGTTAGAATTCCTGTTTATCCAGATATCGTGCTAGATATGTTAATGGGTTCCTCTGTAGATGGTGTTTTTTAGCAAAGTAAAAAAAAATACTGCCGTTAAAGTGGCGGCCGTGGTGCAGTAGGTAGAGTGCGTGGCCCAAACACCAGAGAACCCTGGTTCAATTCCCACCTGACACAGAAAGTTTTTTCAATTGAATTAATTTTTCTGTTCGGCCGTTACGGCCGATATGGTATTCTGTGTCATTTTCTGGGAAGCTCTTACGAAATATTTATTTTGTTATTGTGCTGGTTTTGTACACACATAAGAAGTAATACAATATTTTTTATAATATAAATAAGTGGCAATACTTTATGCCGTAAAAGCCTCTAGAATCTTGAGTCTTACTTGTTGGAGTGCCGTCATATTAAGTGAATTTATAAAGAAGATTGTCCTTAAATATTTTTTCATGTTAATCACTTCATTTATCATTTAAGATGTTTAAATTAAGTAGAGTACAACTGAAACTGAAACCGATGTTCGGCCATATCAAAATCGGTTTTTCTTTTTTATTTTTTTTGTGCTGAACGCACCAACCCATAGCCTGAACAGAAGTATTGAATAAATAAACAATTATAAATGTCTTTACCAGTATTATATGAAGGAAAAAGCAGTTTAACACAGTGATGTGATTCTGATTTTGTGAAAAATCCCGATCGCATCCCGATTTAGACCTGTATACCTCACTAAAATGACACGAAAAACCCACAAAAAATCCCATACAAATATTTGTACTAATAAAGTTTTTTATCCAATTCACGAAAAGAAATAATAATCAGAAATTTTTGTATATGAGAATAAAAGTTTATTTATTAACAAAACCAAACAAAACAAAGCAAACCTATATTAAGTAGGCGTCCAATATAACAAATGGTTTCTTGTCCAGCCCTTTCGTTAAATCGAAAAATTCATTATATCGAATTAATATTTTAAACAAAGAAATATGGCTTCCGCAGTTCAGTTTTATTTATTTATTAAATAAATATTTTGCATTGAATACGGAGTCCAACGAAAGTTCATTGGTGGATATTATTTTGGCTAATTCCAACTTGAATGTATAAACTCCGATGGATGGACCAGGCCGAGGAAGCCCTAACCGCACTTGGTGTATCCGATTGAAGAAGGCGCAAAGCAGAGAAGCCTGGCGAGAGCTGAAGAGGTCAGCCGAAATCCGAACACGGGTTGTTATGGCCACCTAAGTAAGTAAGCCGGCCATCGCATGCTAGAAAATATCCGTTTTAGAATCTAGTATCTTAAGATTAAGATCGCTGCGTTAATAGAAATATGACGTTTCCTCGCTCTCAAAAACCATATATACTAGAGATGAGTCGCTCCGAACATGTATAGTTCACAGAACCATGTGAAACTGCATGAAGCGACATCTCTTTCGTACGTGTTACTGCTTAGCCGAGTTGGTTGTAAAAGCGATAGAAATAAAATATATATCTCCTATTCTTTGGTTCTTTGGTAAAAGTATTTGAAAGAAATGACTAATAAAACTATTTAAATATATATCACCGGCCTTGTTATGTGCATTGTTTAGTTCATTCGATTGAACATGCTAACTGGTGGAACTAGATAGCTCCGGAACATGTTTTGGCTTCGAGAGAACTGCTACGTATGAACATGTTTAAACATAAAAAATATACAGGGGAAAATTGTTTGTCATGGCGAATTTACACGATTGTTCACTTTTGATGAATTATCCGATTTAAAAAATGTAAATTGAGTTTCATCTTTAAAATGAAGATGATTGTCATCCACATTGAACAGTGAAAGAAGTAGAAATAGTTCCTACTTTTGATGAAAGTGAAAGCAAATCGTTCTTATGTGTCATCCGTGTTTTGATTAATTAAACTATTATTTTAATTCCGTTTTTTATTGGTTTAGACTATATTGCTATTCTTTTTTTAAACGTCAATAAAATAAATCAACAAACGAATAAATTTGGACATTCAAAATCAAATCATCCATCTAATTTTAAATTTACACTTTGAATAATGTAAATTAAAAATTGATTCACTGTCAGCATTCAACGTTCACTGTCATCGTTTTGAATGAAATGTGTAAATTCGCATTATGCATATAAGTATAGCATTATATATATTCATATCCTTAGCAGATTATATTATAAATTTAATACACAAACACATTTTTCCCTAGGAACTAAATGGATCCGCGGACATGTTTCCGCGAACTAGTTCCGCTGTACGAAAGAATCGCAGTTAAGCCCAAGCCTAATATATACAGCGCTTTTTCCATTTTTTTGCCTTTCGCAGCATTTAGAATTTTAATTTTTTGGCGTTTGATGGTACTTATAGTCGAATTTTGGCACACCACGTTTCAAAAAAATATTTTCCAGCGATAACACATTTCCACAATCGTCTAATATTTACCTTTTTACCTTGACAGATAAACGTTTACGCTTACTTGCTATTGCTTAATATTTTTTATATAGATCTTTATGCACGCGCGAAAAAAGACAACTAACCTAAGCACACTCACTCATTCCTTTTTTGCAGTCCAACAAATATAAATATTGATTCATAGGAACTTATAACGGTACCAAGAACAAAAAACAATAAGAACGTGTGCATGCAAAAATGGTAGAAGATGAGATTACGGCAACAGCTGATCAAAGAAAATAGTTTCAGCTCGTATTGATGTCATTCGTTAAATCGAATGGCTTCGCCACGGACTTTTTTTTTATCAATAAAGACGTCAATCAATAATACGTTTTTTGTTTATTCCAACAAAAAGTTTTGAACGCCATTCAAACGATTACCGTGTTACATCAGCCCTGAAGGAAATGCATGTCAAACGAAATAAAAACGTTTTTTTTTTTGTTTTGTTTTGCAGCTCAGCACTAAATTTAAATATATCTATCTTTTCGCCTTGCGCATGACTTATCTGTTTTTTATGTTGTGCTGTGCCATGGTATAATGATTTACAAGGTAGGAGTGACAGTTCTGTTGGCGATTTGGAGTTGTCAAAAACACATTGAAAAGACAAAACGGAGAAGCAGCAAAACAGATGACAAGTTACACTTTCTATTGATATGACAACTCCCGACCGCCACTCGTGACAAAAAAGGTAGTTGTCAAGGCTAACTTGTAAGTAATTGTATCATGTGCTGTGCTAGCTGAGTAGAAAAAAAGAAGAAAAGAGAAAAACATGGAGTTTATTGAAATTCTCGCAACACAAACACTTGAAAAAAAAACGATCAAGCAATTCGTGGTATCGGGGATGATTTATTAAAAACTTAACACTTAGACATACTTTTTATTAAAATTTCGAAATAAAAATAACACAATGCTGTGCTGTAGCACAAATATGACACTTTTTTTTGACCTAGTACTTTTGGAGTTTACCTGTAAACAAAAATTTGCACTTCAATTTTATATAAAAGTATAGGTATAGACTACGCAATAACATTTGTTGAGATAACTATCAAATCTATTCTACAGACGCGAGTAGCAATTGAAATGTACTGCTCCGTAGATGTGCAACACGGTTTTATTTTTTCTTAAATATTGCGTGTTTTAAAAAAAAAGCTGAAACAATTTTCTATAAAAAACCAAACTCCTTAGCGATGCCTAAAAGCATGTGAAAGATTGATATTACAATGCTACGATAAGTAATAACTGAGCTAGTTGACAATTAAACAGAGACATAGAATGTTTTTATGATCTCCATTCGTTAGTTTCGTCGTCGTGAGTAGACGTGTTTTTCGTTGTGCACTTGCTTATAAAATATAACAGCTTCACAATTTCAACTAAATTATTATGTATTAAATAAAACTTTAACTTTAATCAACAACAGCATAAAAAAATAACTATTACGTGGAGTTGATCTCAATTAAATACACCGTGAAATCATAAAATCTTAATCAAACAACCTGGAACTAAGCATATGCAAAGAATACTTTTATCTATATAAAGCTGCGCAAGCGTGCAGTGTGCAAGGAAAAACAAAACGAATAATAAAAGAAAAGAACAAAACCCAAAAAAGAGACTAACATTTCTTCTGTTGAACATATAAAGTTTAACAAAAAAAAAAAAAAAAAAAAAAACTAAACTGTAAATATATAAAAAATTAAATATAAAAAAATAATAACACAACGAGAGATCTGCATCAGAACTGTCTACTCAGCCAACGCTATTGAGTCATACTAATCTGTTTGCGTCGTAATCTCTTGTCCTTGCTGCCTCCCCAATTTCAAATTTCTTGTCACATTTTTAACTCCAAAGATTGTAAGATGACTCCCCCTCATCGCTTGACACGACAGCAGCTTCAGCATCGCACGAACAACATTGAAGAAGGTACACCTAGACAAACGAACGGAGAATCGTTGTCTCGATCACTACGTGCTCAGTTTATTGAAATGGAAGAGCGTCTGATTGGAAAAATTAAATCTGATCTTCGTGAACTCGAGGATCGACTGCTTCAACATAATAGTTCATCTTTCAAACAACTCTCTGATAAAATTGTGAGCGTCGAATTTAAGCTTTTTTCAAAGATTGAGACGGAGGTGAGTTCCATAAAAGACGAAATGTGTGAGTTTGACAAAAAACTCTTGCTTTTGAAAAATCACTCAGTGATCTAACACTTCGTTGTGCTGAGTTAGAAAAACAGAGTCTACAACAACTAAGTAATAATAACAACAAACGCAACTCTTACAGCAACAATACTCCTGTTTTTTCTTCTGATGCCGTGCTTTTTGGTCTGCCGTTCTCAGAAGATGAAAATTTAAAAGCTATTTTCAATAAAATATGTCTGTTTGTTAATTTCCAACCACCTCAAATTAGAGATATTTTTCGCATCAGGCCGACTTCAACCAACACAAACTTTCTCGTCATTATTAAGTACTTTTCGTCATATGATCGTAATCGTGAGCTCAAAGCCTTCGGTGAATATCGTAGACGCACCAAATCAGCCGTCAATCTTAAAGATGCTGGTTTCGACTGGAATAATAATATTTTTCTTCATGAAAGTCTTGATGCTGATAGTCGCAAACTTCTGCAAGCAGCTGAAAAACAGATTTATAATGCCTTCTCATTTCGTGGCTCGGTCTTCATTAGAAAAAATAAAAACTGTCATGGTGTTCGCATATGCAATCTGGAAGAGCTTGCGGTATTTGTCGCTAGCACGGATAATACAGTGGATGTTTAAGCTGCAATTAACATGAATAGTTGTTGTGATTATTTTATTATATATTTTCAATTACTTTCTACTTTTTTTGTTTATTTATTCATATTTTTATTTATTCTTATTTATCTTGTTTTATATTTTTTTTTCTTTTTTATACTCTTCATGCTTTCGCATCATATCATTTTCCTACCCTATCTCTTTATACTTTATCATCTTCTTCTTTTTGTCTGAACATAACTCTCCGGTAGTCTCTTCTTCTGTCTGCGTTAGGTTCTAGCTTTTCGTTTGATGGTGCTGATGGTAACCATAAAACTATTATTCAAGTACTGTGTAAACAACAAAGAGGTTTGAATGTACATCAAGTACATTTTTGAAGACTCATTAGTGGACATAATTTGCATATCTGAGACCTGGCTATGCAATGAGTTCAGTGAAGCAACTTGTCATATCAAAAACTTTAATATGTTCAGAAATGACCGGCATGAAAAAAGAGGTGGAGGTGTTGCAGCTTACTATAAAAATTGTCTGAATGCAAAAATGGTTAGTCAATCTAGTGGTCCTGGCATTGAATTTCTAAATATAAGTGTATCAGATAGTTCTACTAAAATTTCAGTATCTTGTGTATATAATCCTAATAAATGTTTTTCTCTTGATCCATTATTTTCTGTTTTAGCTAATCGTATTGTTGACTATGACTTGGTGATGGCATGTGGTGATTTTAATATCAATCTTCTCTCAAATGACCTTGGGGAAAAACTGTTGTATGATAAGACATCGTCACTAGGATTATCTGTGATCAATGGCACTATGCCTACTCGATTCTGCAACAATACCACTCCTAGTCTTCTGGACTATTTCATTGTTTCGGTTCACACAGTTGTCTCTCTTTTTGATAAAATTTCTTTCATTTCCGATCATGATTTAATATTTTGTTCGTTAAATGTGACCCTGTCACGTAATGCTATTTCCAATACTTTCTCATATCGTGACTTTAAACGTCTTAATTTTCCATCATTGTATTATGATATGTCTCTGATAAGTTTTAACGAGTGTTGGCTTCACAGTAATATTAATAACAAACTTAGCTCCCTAGTAACTCGCATTAAATATCTGTTCGAAAAACATGTGCCACTTCGTACGCTTAGAGTTAAAAATGTCTCGTGTCCATGGTTTACACCGCATGTTCTTAATTACTTAAAAAAACGAAATAACTTTATAAAATATGGAAAAAAGACCAACGCCTGACAACTGGGAATTATTCAGATTGGGCAGAAATGAGGCAGTTCATAAAGTTAGACAGGCTAAAACAAAATATTTCACTGACAAATTGAAGCTCTCACTTCCAACCAAAACTCTGTGGTCCAACATAAAAAAACTTGGGATACGTAGTAGTAACTCCAGTGAATGTGATGTAAGTCCTGATATACTTAATAATTTCTTTGATGACTCTGCAGCTGTGTCCTATGATACTCTAACCCCCCGTATGTCCATCACTAGTCTATCTATGCAGCAGTCATTCAAGTTTACTCCAGTCAATGAATTAGAAGTTGGAAAATGTGTCGGACTGATAAAATCAAATGCAATATCTGAAAGATGATATTCCTATGAAATTTATAAAGCTGTTACTACCACAAATTATCAGCCCACCCACGCACGTCAGAAATCACTGTTTAGTATCCTCATCATTCCCTGATCTATGGAAAATTGCTATCATTCAGCCCGTTGCAAAAATACAAAACCCTTCTGAGGCTAATCATTTTAGGCCGATAAGCATTTTATCTCCATTGGCTAAGGTATGTGAGAAACTTATGGCTCAACAGATTAGTAATTATTTAACTGAAAAGAAACTGCTATCACCATTTCAATCAGGTTTTCGAGCTGGGCATGGGTGTTCTTCTGCAATAGTCAAGGTGGTTGATGATATTAGACCTAATTATGATGCAGGTTTTATGATTTTGCTATGCCTACTTGATTTCTCTAAGGCTTTTGATAAAGTTAGCCATACTTACCTATGTCAAAAACTAAAGTATTTTTATGGTTTCTGTGATAGTGCTGTTAATCTTATGTCGAGTTACTTGGCTAATAGGTTACAACGAGTCAAAGTTGGTCTACGAACATCAGATTATAAATTAGTTTTAAATGGTTTCCCACAGGGCTCAACACTTGGCCCACTGCTTTTTCTGTTTTTATAAATAATATTTTCAATACTTGTAAGCATGCATCTCTACATGCATATGCCGATGATATCCAGCTTTATCTTTACAGACGAACTAGACTACTTGATGATCTATGCTGTAGATTAAACGAAGATCTCTGTAGAATCTATGAGTGGGCTAGAAGTAATGGTCTCCATCTTAATGCTTCAAAATCATATGTCTTGCCTATCTGCAAAAATAAATCATGTGTTGATGATGTCCCTGATCTGTTTATTGGGCAGAATAAACTAGCTGTGGTGTCTAAAGTAAGAAATCTGGGTTTCTACATAAATTCATCTTTATCCTGTGTAGACCATGTAAATAGTGTAGTACAAAAGGTATATTATGTTCTGCGTAACTTAAGAATGCCGTCTAGTGTAACTCCTGCTAGCATTAAACTTACGTTAGTAATACAACTAATTTTACCACTAATAACGTATTCAGATGTAGTTTATAGTAGACTCGACTTATCCTCTCAAATGAAGTTGCAAATTGCGTTTAATTATGCCACTCGTTTCGTATATGGACTGCGGAAATTTGACCACCTCTCTACCTTTAGAAATGCTATTCTTGGTTGTGACATAATAGCTTACCCTAATGCACGAAACTGTATGTATCTACATAAACTCATATTAGAAAAACACCTGCCTACCTGTATGAAAAGCTACAGTTTTGTGTATCTAGAAGAAGTCTTGTTCTTATTGTTCCGAGGCACAGTTCTTTAATTTCGTCTAACTAATTTTTCGTCAACGCCATCAGACTGTGGAATTCTCTGCCCCGTAGTCTGAGAGGAATCAGCGGGAGAGGTGTTTTTAGACAATCTATCCTTTCATTCTTTTCTCTCCTTAGTCTATTTTTTATTTCTGCACTTTAAAATCTCTTAAAAATGTTTAATAATTAGTTTTAATTAATTTTTAAATTTTATAATTAGAAATTTTTAATTATCTCGGTTATTAATTTAATATTTAAACTAAGTCCTTGTTGATGTATTAAAACTAGGAATGTGATCATATTTATTTTTTCTTGTCGTACTTAAAAGAACTTAGTTCTTACTGTGCAATGTTTTTAAAATAAATAAATAAATAAATAAATATCCTTGGTTCAATGGTAAAAATACTCCTTAACATAAAAACAAAATTACCTATCACTAGATCTTTTTTACTTTGGCGTTTTAACGTTTAAATAATACACTGTGATCAATAAAGTTACGTTCACCTACATATGTATAAGGAACTTGTACTATCATAATTAATAATAGGACTAATTAAATTTATTATGAATGAAATTAAAAAAAAGTTTTATTCGAAGCAAAGCGAACAATTCTGGAATGGAATGACTTGCATTTTTTAATTAACATACTACAAAACTGATGTTTTATGACTTCACGTTGTATTAAGGGAGCTTTCCTCTGTAAATTGATAAAAAACGCAGTTCTTCAACTTATTTTTTTTGTGAAAAATTTTATGTATTTATCGAAAATCTTTATTATGTTAATTTTTAAGCATTATATAATTTTTATTCAACTTTTTTTATACTTTTAAATTTTTTATATACATTTCAAGTCAATGAAACACCAATTGAACAAACAATTGTAAAAGATTACAAAAACGCGATGCCAACCAGTTTTGTAAAGAATTTAAGCTTATAAAAATTCTGACACAGTAAAAAATCCCACCTAAGCATGCGAAATCCCACACGTTCTCATATATGGCAAATATCTCAAAATGAGCCCGAAATACCACATAACTGGTTTAACAGTTTTTTTGACGCTGACGCTGTGGCAAATTCATTTTGTTGAGAGAGAAATTAAGAGCAAGCACCAACAACAATAATGATTCACAGCTCTTTTGAAGTGCGACTCTGCGACTCTCGCATTCTACTCTTGCTCGTGTATGCTACAGCAAAAAAAGTGTTAAGCCATGGTAGAAGAATACCATGATATTATATTGAATATAACCATGGTACAAGAATACCAAAATATTAATTTTACCATGTGTTAAGCCTGTATGATACTTAATTAAATTGATCATTGAAAATGAAAACTAGAGCAGTTCAAATAGCACGAATGCATGGATTCAATTGGTGTGAGTGAGTACGCATATGTTACGATTTGGAGAAAAATTTGTAGGACGAACCGTATTTTCTTTGCATTTTTTTCTGCCGTTTCTTTCAATTCGTTCTTCGTTAAGTTTCGATCAAATATTTACTGTGCTGTTTATAATAAATTTGACATTTTTAGAGTAAACAAAACTATTTAATATAAATGTATGCTGAATTGGAAGTGATGTGTGTAGCTTATATTAATTTATTTTATGCAGCTGTTCTTAGAAACACCAGATATAAAAAAGTAACAACGTTTATCCTTTTCTTACAAAATATGTCTGTCCTGCCCACGCGCCACTTGTTCTCAGATTTTATAATTGGACAAAAAAAATTAAGTATCATATGGGCATTAAACTGCTGCTTGCTTCATGTAGTACATGGAACGCACTGATGGAACGCAAAAGAGGAATGTGCTCATACTGATGCCTACTTGATTATTTTGAAAGCGACGCAACAAAAAGCTTTCCCACACGCAAAGCCAAATTATTATATAACAAAGATTTTGATATGCTCTCTAAGCAATGAAAATCGAGTTATATTTTTCGCCTATCAAAATAGAAATAATTCTATACCGACGGCATTAACAAGAGCGACAATGTCGTTGAGATTTATTCACCAAACTCACCTCCATGAGAAATACATGTAAAACAAATTTGACAGATGGCGTTACGTCGTTGCCTTCGCCAATGTGTTTCATGTATAACACATAATTGTTAATTTTGTTCAATGCTTCTGTTCAGGCTATGGGTTGGTGCGTTCAGCAAAAAAACAAAGGAAAAACCCATTTTGATATGGCCGAATTTCGGCCACAGGCAATACTAGTTAGTATTAATCAGTGTTTGAAATTGCTTGACTATTTTCAATGCATATGTGACTGCTTTGCTATGACGACGACAAAGGAATCAGCGAAAGTAAGAAGCAAATGCAAAAAAAAAAAAATAATAAAATAACATTTTGCTTCAGAAAGATTTTTCCTTTTTGTACAGTAAGTTCTGCTTACGAAGTTAACCAAATGAAATGCTTCGAAACGAATTTCAGCAACTGCCATCAACTAGCTGTTGTTTTCGTTTTCTTTGATTTGAATTAAGTTTTTTGTCGCTGTAGTTTTTGCTGACGAAAGAAATAGTTAATACAGAGTTTGAAAATTTTTGCTGCGCCTGCTTAACAGCTACAATTCATTGCTGTGGTTTGCTGCTTTAGTCATTTAGTTTTTTTAAGCTTAAGCCATCTATGCGTTTATCGATGTTGCGTTTGTATTGAAGAGAAACAGCTCTACAACAACTAAAGAATGCTGTATGCAACAATTGTTGTTTTTGCAAGTTTTTTATTGATAGTAATTTTTTATTTTTACACAAATTCATCGAATGTTGTTGTTCGTTGTTGTATTTGCTGAATGGTGACGGGATGAGATTTCAGGAATTCTTCCCAATTTGAATTAGGTGGGTGGTAAAAGGGGGTGTAGCAACATTTTTTTCCTAAGCCATCCAGTACTTGAAAGAAATTGACTGCCTAAATTTCAGCGGAATCAGCCTAGTAGTTTTGGATATATAGCATTTTTATTGATTTGTGGGCGGTAAAAGGGGGTGTGGCAACATTTTTTGTCCTTTACCATCTTCTACCGAAGGAATTTACTGCCAAAATCTCAGCAGAATCGGCCTAGTAGCTTTGGTGATACAGCATTTTAATTGATTTGTGAGCAGTAAAAGGGCGGTAAAAAACAATGTCATCATAATATTGCATTGACAGCGGACATATGTATTAGACATCTGCATGAATACATTTGTTTTGCCTGCAGCAAAGTGCACACTTTCGTACTGAACTACATTTTATAGTATCTTTCAATCTTGTGTACAGTACTTTCAAATCTAACACAGGCTGAAGCGAGTAGTGTACAACATCCGGTTGGATCTTAACAGAGTGTGTACACAACTTTGAGTTGGTTGCATAGCTATTTTTCATGCAGACTACTTTCTTTTGTCTTTTCAAAACTTAGCAAGTACACCAAGAAGATTTTGCTGTACAAGAAGATCAAGTAAAAAAATCATGTCTAAAAAGGTCAACTTTATTGTTAGTTTATTTTATTCACTTTCTCTTAAAAGTATTGAAGTTTAAAAAACTCAATTTTATTCTTTTTAAGGTTTGTATGAATTGTTTTCACATTCTTTTATTTAATCTAACTTATATGCATGTACTTGGTATACAAGCACAAGTACGCGAGGAAATTTCATATTGAAAACATTTCGGTTTTGAGTACAGTACTTGAATGTTTTACTTTTGTTTTGTAGTATACTCACTCGCAGTTGGTTGTTGACAATGATAGAGTATATGTATACGTGTTTCAAGCAATGTTTTGAAGAAGCGTTCGGATGTATTCGTGCAGGTGTCTAATATGTATGCTAAATTTTAGCTTAATCGGTTTCCAACAAGTTTTCTAAAAATGGTTTGCAAATTTTGATGGACGTTCATACATACATACGAACGAACGAAACAATTTAAATAAAAGCTTATAAAAACTAACTGACTGAACCAACAAACATTTTCGATTTTCGACTACAAGAACTAGAGCGACAAAAAAGTCAAGCCAGTGCAAAGAAAACGAAAACAGCAGCTAATTGCTGACAGTTGCTGTAATTCAATTCGAAGCAATTCATTCCTCAAACTTCGAAAGCACAACACTGCGCAATTACCCCCTAGCTACACGTGCCAGTTCGAAGACAGTAACAGTTCGAAAAACTCAATACACTCTCACTTTTCACTAATACACTCACACCTTGACATCACTGGCAGTCCACTGGCAACAACTTTTACTGAGACAGTGAATTTTGACAACCACAGCCAGTGCGAAATCGAAGTAAGGAAACAGTGTTGTTTTTCTCCCTAAAAAAATTCGAACTTTAAATATGCACTTTTCTTTCATGCATTGTAGTGAAATATATGCAATTATTTTAATTGCCCTTATTTGAAACATAAAATATCATATGAATAAGTTGCATTTTATTTTGTAAAATATTGATAAACAGATTTTACAAAATAATTATTTTTTTAACTATTTTTATCCCATTTTATCCCATTTAATTATTTTTATCCCATTTTTATCCCATTTCAGTTTCGTGCTGTGTTGGCATATAAAGCATCACTGAATAAAAGCAACCGAAATAATAAAGTGGTGGAACCTGTGCCTTTGACGACAGTTTGCAAATGAACATTTACTATCACGTGTGGCCGCAGCGTAGATTTGTAGATTCCCTGTAGGAAAATCAACTAATTTAAAAGTAGTTGATAAAGTAGTTTTTTGTCAACCACAACTAGTTGAAATTCTGACTTTTTTCCATAGAACGAACTAACATATTTTGTATGGTGATGTCCGCTAAATAAGTCAATTGACTTTCGTCTGCATATATTTTCAACTACTTGTTAAATTAGTTAAATTTAAATTAGATTTTAACTTCTTTAAAATAACCAATTGAAATCTATTACTGATGGCCTAAAGTTAATAACATTTGATGAAATAACATGGTTAAATATAAATAAACTTGTAATCTAATAAAAATTTGCAAATAAAACATGTCAAAATCAGAGTAGTTGCCGCCTTAATATAATTCAAAGTAGTTTATCAATCAATTGTTTTTAAGTAGTATTTCAATTATTTTATATATAATGCAAATAAAACTATTTAGAATTGAAGTGGATGCCGCCTTAATATAATTCAAAGTAGTGCATATACTGGTTTATTTTAAACCAGTTTTTTAGTTAGTTGTTTTTAAAAACAAGTTAGTTTGTTCCTATAGGGTTATTTCGAAACATTTTCGTAGTTAATACATATTCTTTGCTGGCCTGCCAGTACTATCACGTGTGGCTGCAGCGTTAGCCAAAGCAAAATTATCTTTTATTTGTTTTTCGTATTTTCGCTTTGCTTTTGCATGGTTGCTTACGACTTGTTGGGTAAGTATTTGCAAACGAAGTTTTCTGTTTTGCTAAAAAATATGAAAGCAAAGCACAAATTTTTGTGCTGTTGCTATTTTGAAGCCAGCAATTCAAATACTGTTATTAATTTACTTACATAGTTGTTGTATTTTTTAACCAAGGCAATAATAGGATGTGTATGGACATGATAAATATAATTGATAAGGCTCTGATTTAGCAAAATGAATTGTTTTTGTTACTGAAATTTTACAAATGTAATCATCAGTTTGTGATACATAGGAGGAAAATAACTTCGAGCTGACCCCTTCTTAACACCCCATAAACACAGCATCAGTGGAAGTGCCATGTCGGGTTATTGAAGTTGATCCGATTTAACCCATTGCTGCCTGCACAAAGTTTCCGCTGGCCGATTTTGTTCAAATTCATATATGGGCATTTCCGTGGTGGCGCACGTGACGATTGTACGACTTTAATGAGTGAAAAAAAGAATGAAAAACTTAACTTATGAGTACGTTATTTTGATTTTCCAATAGGTTACTAAGCACACTATACAAGGTGTAAAACCTAAGAGTTGTCAAAAGTTCGGCTCTTAGATAGAAGCCACCAAAAATGTGACAAAAAATAGAAGTGGTTTTTGACTTGGATCACAAAATTAATAATTTCCGTAAATTGGCCAGAGTTTTTGTATAAAACTATTTTTAGAAGGATTTGAAATAGTATAAGTTTATTTTCAAAATAATCCAATTTAAAAATCTTTTCTCTTTTTTTTTTATCGGGCTTAGTATGAAACGTTACGTGACATGGCAATGCGTGGCATTTGTTCCATTGTAATTCATTTGGGTAATTAAGGAATTAGGTAATTAAATAAATATGTAATTATGTTATTAGAAAACAAATTTAATATATTCTGCCTATCCTTGCCTAAACCAATTTTCATTATTTTAATGCCTTCCATTTTTACTAAAACAAAAACTTTACGAAACCCGTACAAAACATTAACTAAAAAGAAAAATTACATTTGTGAAACAGTGCAGACGATTTGATCATCATGGCAAATTAATTAATATTTGAATTGCTTAAATCAATAAAATAAAAATGTTTCTCTAAGATAAACTCATTTTCATGTCAGGGTGGACTTTTCGGCAGAAATGCCCATATGCTAGAGAGGGATACCTAGAATAGAAATAAAACAAATATTAGGTGTCTACATACACGAACACCTAAGACAATGATGGGTGAAATTTCATCCGTCCGGCATCGGGTGTGCCGAAATTCTGTACATTGAAAGCAAATAAGGCTTATTTTATTTTTATTGTCCAAACATTTATTTTTCTTATATTAACTTTTTTTTCATTACTGGTAAACATTGTCTTCACTGTGTGGCAACACTAAAGTGTGTTGTAAAATAAAAATGTGTGGCATATCATTGCATTAGCCCTTAGCATTGCATGATAAACTCATTTATTAGCAGTTAAGGAATCTTAATTGAGTTAGTAGGTATCATTGCATAACTTGAGTGATATCTACATAAATGTTCCTTAACGATACATTTACTTGATACAGACTCGATCCAACATACTACTTCACAACAGCATTGAACTTTCCAAATCAATGCCATATATTATACATCAAATTGCTACAGACTCCAACCGCCCCAACAGCCTTTTGGACAGACAATTTTTAAAAAATTTCTATCCTGTGTACGATTTGTGTAAGCTCAAACTGAGAGAGTAAAAATTAAATGTGAGAATAGTTGCAAAAGTACGGAAACAGCTTCGAGAAAGTTTCAAGCACAAAACAGCTGATTTTGACTGCAGACATGTCAAACGTAAATTGCGCCAATTAAAATTATCGTCAATTTGTTTGTGAAGTTGATGCTTGTTCTTCTTGATGCTTGTTCTTACTTTACTCGCATTCTTGAGTTCTAGCACTTTCTGTGCACTATGTGTGCTCGAGAGAGCGGTTTTATGCTTGTTCTTCTTCTCCCATTTTAAGCACAGAAAGTACGGAAACAGAAAATAGTGTCCCACAAGTTACACAGTATGAGTACGGAAACACACCTATTAACTAGTTCTGGCTTATGCTCTCAAATACGCATAATAACCAAGCTTTCATATAAAAATACAAATTGCAAGGCTTTTCATCCGTATTAAGAGCTTGGAGACATAGGCTTTGAGACGTTATTTAGTTGCTTTCTTTGGCGATGTAGTCAAAGCGGAACTATAACTGAGTACTCCACAACATTTTTAACATCACAAAAAATAGGCACCAAGGACAACCATTCATATGAAGATAATTACCTAGTTCTGGCTTATGCTCTTCAATACAATTAACCCATTAATTAAGGGTCTGGGAACATAGGCTGTGAAAAGTTATTTAGTTGTTTTCCTTGACGATGTTATCCAAATAGAACTATGAAGAAATGATCCCACAAATATAGTTCAGCCTTTGCCAAATTTTGACCGAAGGGCGTCAAAATTTCAAACTGTGTAGTGCGTTATCAGAGTCCAGCCAATCAATTTCAAAGAGGGAAAAAACAATTATTTTACACATACCTGCATTAAAGAATCTTAATTATATATCACAGGCACCATTACATAACTTGAATGATGACTTATAAAAAATACTCCTTAATACAGACTCGATCTTTTATAGAGTCCGTCAAGCAGTTAATCACTGCCCAAGCAATTAAATTCAAAAATCATCACACAAAATCCATAATAGCGAAGCTCCAACAATAAAAAACAGCACATTAATGTAAAAGTTATTATAAAATGTGTAAAGCTTTATTAATAAAAAACTATATTTATTTGCATCAAAATAAAAAAACATAGAATTTTCACAATTGCCTTTAATTTTGGTACACCTAGTGCAGGACGGGTCAAATTTCACCCCCTTTAAGTAAATCGTTTATAATACACAGATGAATACTTCAACTGATACTTCCGCAGAACTGCTTAACAAACTATATGTTCCGGAGAAAACTACTGGAAATTCAAACATCTTCTACTTTTTTAGAATTTTAAAATGTTGGGAATACTCAAAAAAAAATGTGATGAATTTTTATAATAGGTAAAGCAACTAAGCTCAAAAATTTTAAAATATGGTTCAAGAAAGAATGGAAGTCCCATTCATTATTTCTCACTCTAAAAAATTTCAAACAAAAAGCTCCGACCATTTAGTCTTGAACGCTAAAAGAAGAAATACTTATGGAGGGGCGAAATTTCACCCCATCAGGCTGGAATGGGCTTAAGAATTTCATTATGGTGCTTAAATATTATGGTGCAAAATTGTATGCTCTGACACTTTCCAGCATTAGTTTTTGGCATATTAAAAACTAAAATACAAAATTAATGACGATCAAATTTTCTTAGATGTAGAAATCTACGTGACCATTGTCAATTATTTTGCAATGTTTTATAAAATGACTTTCAACACATACCTTTGAAATTTGTAAAAGTTGTTGCTACAGCGAGTAGACAAATAATAACGGCTTACTTGCTTTTCTGAATGCGCTTTATTTCCTAATTAAAATTAACAATTGAAATGGAAAATAAAATAAAATTATACATACATTTTTTTGAATTATACATAAGATTAAAAGTATACATACACTTTTGTGTGTCTTTACTAGAGCCCTGCATGAGTATGCTTTTTCACCTCCCTGAATATCTTCTCTTGCTATAGAAAAGTGATGCACACGGGAGCAGTATTGCCACTTTGAAAACCCAATATCCTCAAAAATTCTTCAAATTTAAATACAATTCCTCAAAAAATTTTTTAGAGCGACATTTTATTTACCAACGAAAAACCAATATCCATTTTAGTTCATACATTTTTCGTTAAATTTTTCATACATTTTTTTTTCTTATATGACTAAATAACTTGGAAGAGTTGAAGATGAGTGAAAATGAATTTTTTAAATTTTTTTTTTCAAAAATGTGTATTTGGATCTTAAAAAGCTAAAGATGAAAAAATTTCAGACCGGTCTCAAAAAGTTTAGAAGTTATAAACTTAAAAATTTAGGTAAATGGGCCTAAGAACTTGTGATTGTTCGTTTCCATGTAAACTAACCATTATGATTATCAAAAGAAGGGTTATGCTATCATCAATTCAACGTTATATTAAGCATAAAAATCCATGCATTGCTTTTTTAGAAATAACTGCTTTTGTACTGACAACGCGCAATTTTTTTATAAAAATTTTTCATGATTTAGTTATTTCGTAAAAAGGTGAACTATTAAATGTACATTATATGTAAAATGCATAGTATGTTTAATAAAAATCGCGCGATTATTTATGAACTTTTTTCAAGTTTTGGCTATTTCGTAAAAGGGTGAACCGTCCAGTGTGCATAATATGTAAAATGTTATATCTTCAAAAATAATGCACAGATTTTTATGGTTCATAACTCGTTGAATAGGTACCATCATAGCTTTTCATTTGGTACCCATAATGCTTAGTTTTGTTGTAAATTTAAAAAGCAACTCTCAAGTTCTTCCTGCCAATTTTTGGAACTTTAGACCCTGTAACTTCTAAACGACTTGAGACCGGCCAAACATTTTTCGGACTCGGACTCAGGAGGTCTTAATACATACAGTGCTGTGCATATGCTAAGCAACTCGCACCAAGTTTCAATAAACTGATTATTTACTCTGAAAAAAATAGTCAAACGGCAAGTATTATAATTTTTATTTATTACTTATATGAGTACAAAAAAATATATAATGACCAAAATAACAACAACTTCTTTCTCAATTAAATACAACAACAAAACAAAATTAACTCAATTTTAAGCTGTGCATAACTTAAGCAACTGTAAAGAGAACATAGAAGCATATTCTTTTTCTCAAGTAGATAACGGTTCTTTTCAATTCATTTTGCATTGCTTGTTCGCACTTCAATTATATCAATGCAATTTAGCCGTCTAAAGGTTACAATTGTGACAAAACTGTGAAACTAAATCATGCAGCGTGTTAAATACGATAATAGCTTTAAATCTAATGTTATTTCGTTGTACCAGGCTGGCAAAAGTCAATCAGATATTTCGAAATCATTGAAAATTAATAAATCCATGGTTTCTAGATGGATTCATAAATTTAACAATACTGGTAATGTTGCAACATTAAGAAGTGGCGGGCCTCCACGCAAACTATCTTATCGTGACGATATTCAAATTAAAAAATTGATTAAAAAAAACCCATTTATTTCTTCAAAAGAAATACTTAAAACTCTTAATTTGAATGTTGATTCAAGTACAATACGAAGACATGCAATCAAACTTGGATTAAAAAGTTATAAAGCCTGTAGTAAACCAATGTTGACAAAGAAGCATATGAAGAAACGGTTTGTTATTTTTAAGTTTCTAATAAAACAACAACAACATTGTTTTTCTAATTTTTAGTCTTGAATTCGGAAAAAAATATATTGATTGGAGTGTTGAGAAACGGAATACGGTTCTATTCAGCGATGAGGTTAAAGTCAACCTTTTTAATTCGGACGGTATGTGCACAGTAAGACATCAGAAGGGTAACAGACTAAATCCACGTTATTGTAAGCAGACTGTGAAACTTCTCCGGAAACCGGCTTGGTCCTGTTCATCAAATTGTGGATAAAATGGACCGTTTTATGTATAAGGACATTTTAGAAACAAAAATGCTTCCTTATGCAGGATGGCATATGCCACTTCGTTGGGTGGTTTAGCAGGATAATGATCCGAAACATACATCGAAGTTGGTTAAAGATTGGTTCAATGCGAATAGGATTCAAGTGCTTGATTGGCCGGCACAATCACCCGACTTGAATCCGATCGAGAACTTGTTTGCTATTGTAAAAGGGCGAATGGGGTCTTATCGATATACGAACAAAAAGGCCTTGTTCAAAGGATTTAAAAAGGAGTGGAAAAGCATCCCAAAAGATATTTTAAGAAATTTAATTGCCTCAATGCCAAAAAGATGTGCTGCAGTCATAAAAAATGCAGGGTCATATACAAAATATTGAAAAGTTGCTTAAGTTATGCACAGCTTAAAATTAAGTTAATTTTGTTTTGTTGTTGTAATTAATTGAGAAAGAAGTTGTTGTTATTTTGGTCATTATATATTTTTTTGTACTCATATAAGTAATAAATAAAAATTATAATACTTGTCGTTTGACTATTTTTTTCAGAGTAAATAATCAGTTTATTGAAACTTGGTGCGAGTTGCTTAGCATATGCACAGCACTGTATAAGCCACAAAAAAAAAAGTAAAATTTGAGTTTCCATTCAACTTCAGTTGTGACAATAACTTGAATGTCTACGTATTGGAAGCGACTGTAGGTTCTTTAACCCTGGATGGTTATACTTATTTTACATACTTTCAAACAACACACAAATTTCCTAACGACTAACAACTAACATTGTAAGAAAAAACGGAAGAGTGCGACGACTAGATACAACAAAACAAAAAATATAATACTATTGCTTCGTCGATTCGACGAAGTATAACCATCCAGGGTTAAGCAAAAAAAAAATTAAGTTCATATTTTAGTTAGTTTAGTTATGTAACTTTATTTTTCCAATTCAATTGAAACATCTTTTCAGTTGGTTCAGATAAGGAATAACCATGTTTATTAATTCCTTCTTTAGTAAATATTATTGATGAAATCGTTTCTGTGTCGAGCATATTCCTCAAACTAGTTTCACAATTGTTTAATTTGCTAAATACACGCTCAACTGATGCGTTAGAAAAAGGCAGGATCATTAGTAATGATATTACTTTTTCTAGATTTAGAAACATAAATATATCTACCGAATTCTTAATATTGAAAACTTGTTTCCAATATGATTCAGGATCTAAAGAAGAATTGAGATTCAACTTCGCGTGATCTAAAAATGCATGTTCTCTCCATTCATTATCAAGATCTTGCATATTAACGTCGACGATATTAAATCGTCTTTAAAAATGAATACCGTTTTTAATTTGAAAGATTGGGCAAATGTACAATCAATAATATCCAGAATCTCATATATTTTGTCGGAAAAATCAAACCGCTTTTTTATTATGGCTTCATTATATAATAATATAATATTAATTATGCTCGTTAACAGAAATTTCTTCTTTTAAACTATTGTGTGCCAAAACTCCTAAGTAAACGCCATTTACATCAACAAGCGATAAAGGACTATTGAAGTCAATTTCCCATATATCTTGTGACTTTAAAAGTTCAACCTTTATAAAATTTGATAGAAAAGTTTTAAAAATACGTGAAGTTTCACTTTTAAGTTTATAAAGCATGGGACGCTCAGTGGGAAACATTGTATTAAAATTAGTAAGTATACTTAAGTTATAAGACATAAATTCTAGATATACTTTTGTAGCCGGGTTGCCCATTATTTGTAGCATGAGTTCTGTAGTTTTCGATGGATCTTCAAAAACATATAATCGGAAGTATGCTCTCAAAGCTTCATATTGCTCTAGAATTCTATCAACACATCCTTTTATAGAAAGTCATCGCGTTACAACTGGTGAAAGAATTTTATGAATACCGCAATCAAAATATTCTTGAAAATCTCTATAGCATATATTAAAATGCGAGCCCAAAAATCTCAAAAGGTATTCAACTTCCACCGGCAATTTAAGGCAAGCTTTAGACGCTACTAAATGTATCATATGACATATACATTTTATTGTAACTATTGACGGTTTTTCCTCCTTAAGTAAAGCAGCAACCGAATTAAATTTGCCAAACATTACAATAGGCGTATCAGCGGCAAATCCGACTAAATTGTCTAATGAATATTTTGTTCTTTAATGCATTCTCTCAATAATGTGAAGAAGTCCAATGCTGTTTCAGACGCACATTCTTTTAAATAAAAAAAAACTCATTTTAACACAGCCTGATTGCTTTTCGTAATAAATGACAAATGCACATTGCTTAATACCTCCGTCATCTGTTGTTTCATCTATGATTATAGAAAAGTACGTATTTTATAGCATGAAATATAAGATATTTGCAAAACTGGGGCCAAGAATATTTTTCATCATTCCCGTAGCTTTAGTTCTACTGACAGCAACATTTTTAATTATTTCAGAATCATGAATAGCAGACTTAAGCAGTGCAACTAAATTGTCAATAAGCCTAAATGGCAAATCATTTGTTGCCAACAATCCAACCAATTTAAGTTTAGCTCTTGTTACATTATTATTCGTGGATCTTTTCGTCTTTGCGATTGTACTGCTATTTCTGATGTGCTGGCAGAATTTTTGTGGCGGACCAAGTCGCATTTGTGTGCTACAAACTTTACCTTGCAAACCTTAAATAATGCGGCATCGT